>JAOVYX010015219.1:0-28759 GCA_035668315.1 Drosera spatulata
AGGTATAGACTCTATTGCGATAATCAGAGTGCTATTCACCTTGTCAGGAATCCGACCTTTCATTCAAGGTCGAAGCATATTGATGTGAGATATCACTGGATACGTGATGCATTGGATCTGAAGCGATTTCAACTTGAGAAGATTCATACTGACGATAACGGGTCAGATATGATGACAAAGACTTTACCCATGGAGAAGTTTGACTTCTGCAGAAAACAAGCGGGTATGGCGATGGTCTCCACCGTTCGGGAGGGGGAGAATTGCTAATGCGTTTTCTTTTGTTTCTTTTTTCCCTCCGTGGGGCCCACGTTCTTTTTTTCCCACCAAATGAATCAAAACAACAGGCGGGCAGAAACTAGAATCATCAAAGAAGCATCAGGAGTATTTGGGAAGTTGCGGGGGAATTCGGCAGAAGCGGTGAAGGAAATCAACGCGGCGAAGAAAAGAAAAAGCAACCTCCTCAATCCTCTATAAATAGGGAGCGAGGGAGGAAAACATTTATAACACATCAAACACAAAAACAGCATTAGAAGAGTTAGAAAAATACCTAGTTTAGGGTATTGAGGGGTATCCTCTACTAATTTTATTCCGTTAGAGAAGAAAAATTAGTGAGAGTTATCCTGGTGATTGTAATCTCCTAACACAGTTTAGGGACGATATTTGTAATCCCTCTTTAGTGGATATTTTGATACCGCAACGATCCCGTGATTTTTTTTTTACCCTTTTATTTTTAAGGGGTTTTCCACGTTAAATTTTGATGTCGATTCTATTTATTTTTGGGTTATTTATTTATCTCATTTTTTATAGCGCAACAAGGGAAAAGTGTTGGACAATTTCCGCTCCACCATACACCGACTTTTCCCAACAAACCTGAAGGATCAAGAACCGATTCAGAATAGTAACCGAACTGCCATACAAGGTTGGTTCCCAATATTAAGAATCGAATTGGGAACTAACAGTTTAATTCTAGTTCCAAACTTTTCTTTTTGTATTCTCTCCGTCCCAATTTACTTATAATTATTTGATCGGGTACGTGATTTGGTGAAGAAGAATTATTATTTTAAAAATAGTGGGATTTAATATAACAGTTAAGAAAGATGATAGCGAGACATATTGTCGAAAAATATGATTGATTTGATTTTATTTAGATTAAAATTTTGCTATAAGAGAAATTATTACAATTATATTGAGATATCCCAAAAACAAAAATATTACATGTATTATGAAATAATAAAAATAATATTTTTTTAATTATAATTTACTATATAAATGTATACTAATATGAAACAATTCTTAAAAAATATCACTTTAAAAATTTTATTGCACGATCAAATAGTATAGATAAACACTTGGTGCATCTAGTCTACATAGTCGTAGGTACTAATACTCTGGAGTAATTAATACCTTCATCAGAATTCGATCGAAATAAGTAATACATTCGTTGAAATCTGATCGAAATAACTAAAATTTGATCAGAGCAAATAATATGTTCGAAGGATCGACCAAATCTCCCTGCCACCACCAAAATCAACAAATCCACCATCATCGAAGGATCGACCAATGCTTGCGAACTCGTCCGAGTTTTTGATCTCCATGAATCGTCGTCCGATCTCATCCTCGCTTCCAAATTTGCAGCAAAGCCAAATCAATGAAGCTGCATGTCCTAGTCGGATTAACAGCGTCGTGTGGTAGAGCATCGTCGGGGAGAGATTGGGTTCAGTGGGGCGACGGGGGAGATTGAGGTTGACCGAAGATTGAAGACGGGAGAGTATCGTTGATGGTGAAGGAGGGGTGTGGTGGTGGTGGCGGTGGGGAGAAGAAGAAACGGCGAAGGCGAAGGGATGAGGGAAGGAGTTGGATCCATGGTTGTTGCTGCAGCAGCAACACAAGTGCAGTTGAAATCAGGATCAACGGTTCATATTCTTTGATGAAGGGTTGTATTTATTTTTGTATTGTGTTTTTTTATAGATATAAATTTTTATGGATTTATTTTATTTAATATTTTTAGATTTTTTATATTGATATATTTTAATATAATTTTAAATTTTTTTCATATTTTTTAAATTGAAAAATTAATAATTCAAACCATACATGTTTTGTAGGATTCCGAACCACATAAGATCCAACTTCACGAGTGAATTAGGAGTTGGAGTGAGGGCCCAATGTAATGGTACCTTGTGAGATTTTTATTCTCATGTGAAACTCTTTACTAATCGAAAAATATATGGTTGATTTAAAATCAATTATATTAATTAAGTTTATATCATGAAAAAAAAGATTCTTATAAATATTTTATAATAATGATTCTATGAAATAGAATTTTGTCAGAAATTTTTTCTTTTATGATATAAAATCAGTTAAAATAGTTGATTTTAAATCATCCCCATAAACCCCTTAAAAATAAATCTTTAAAATGATCACATAGAAATTATCACTACTTATATCTCAATAAAAAAAGAACAATTAAGAAATCTTATTTTCTATCAATAGGTCTAACCCAATGGATTTATAAGCTTTTGACGGCTTGATATTTGAAAATTATTTGTTATAATTGCGTTAAAAAATTGAACCTTTATGTTAGTTGTATCATATTTAAGAAGGAACTATGTTCAACTTAAGGAAACCGTATCAAACATTAACCAAAATCGCAAGATAACGAAAACCAATCATAAAATCGGTATAGACGTTGAAACCACACCGTAATCATTGGTTCAAAATTGGAATCAGAACCAAAACCGACTCTTACGGGTATGGATTCGATTCCTCAATCTTCTTAAGTCGAAACTGTCGATTCCGAAATCATGGTCATGCCTAATTGTAATAGCCAAGAGAAAATTAACGGAACATATTGTAGTAATGAATGTGAAAAGTTTGTCAAATAGAATAACATTACATATATTTTAGAACAGCTTAAATTGAAAAATTATACTTGTGTTATGGGGTAGGAGTAATAATAAAATAAAATTGATTACACATAGTAATTAAATAAATCTGAAGAAATATAGCGGTTTCAAATTGATATTATTAAGACTTGATGAATTTGTGACTAGTCACCTATAACGTTATGTGTGACTAAATCGTTAAATCTTAACCATTAATCTCAAGATCCAATAATCTACCTACAAAATAACCTTTTATGTGATTACCCATAAATTCTCTTTTTCTATTGTATTAAACACGTATCTTGTTGAATTTGATACTTCTATAAAACAATGTTTAATCATTTGAAAATATGTAACTTATATGACTAATATTTCACCAAAAATTTGCATAATATAATGTTTAATCATCCCATCGTATCAATAAAAGTTTGTCGAAACAAAATTTCACAGGTCTAAGGTTGCACTTTTTATAGGGCGGGAAGTGTATTAGGTTTTCCTATAGCAAACTCGTCCTCTAAACCAGCAATGCTGAACGATATAGTACAACTCAACAATTCACGGACACAAAAGAATAGTGCTGTAAGCAAAGTATAATTTATCTTTAAGAGTATCAAGGTCCGAAACAAACAAACTGCTTTGATGACTATAATGCCGATAACCATAAACCTAAATACCCAATGACATTGTGAAAAAAAATGCATGTCATCAGGTATTTTTACTAGCACATGAGGCACAGATGAAGTGAGTTTCATGTTCCAGGAGCCAAAGCGGAAGAGAACAGTTGAACAAGAAATAAAACCCAAAACGGAGAGAACCCTGATGCCGCATTAGATGATTTTGGAAGCTTTTCTCCAGGAAATGAAGGGGCACCGGCATGGCCATTAGAGGTGCTCTGCTGCTCATTAGGAGGCAATGATTTGGGCCGACCATTGGGCGAAGGCAATGGTACTATCTTCTCTTTGCTATGATCCCGGCCTGCAGAAATATGGCAAGAGAGTAGAATCAAGCCCACCTATTTAGAAGTTCCAAGATCGCTACAACTGGAAGAGAACATATCCAGAATCTTGTCCCTTCGCCTGAATCCAATGTTCCATTATATAACCATAGCATAGGTGAGGAGAATGTGAACTTAATGAAAATGAAAATAGGACACCTATGCTGGCCAATGGTATGCTAAATTACACTGTTTCTTAATCAATTTTTTTGCGGTGTTTCGAGCATGGGTTCTATTAGAGCACGAAGCAGGCAAAAATTAAATGAAAGCATTCACCAAACGTCATACATACGCTAGATCATCAAGTTCCAAGAGCATAAGGCCAGGATCAAAGTTATCACTCATCACCAATACTATGAGGTTGGCAGGGTGCAGGACACAGCAAGAGTTGCGGAAAATCACAAGCATTTCCATACAAATACATCTGAGCAAGATCTTCCCAGCGATCCAACGTAAAGGAGGCTGAAACTGATGTTTAGTAAATGCCATTTGTAAAGGGTCTTGATATAGTCCAAAGTCCAAACTGCTTCCAAAGGTCCCCTACTCCCCTTCTCAATATAGGTGGCCTCATCCTAACTACAGTTCGTGGGGGATCAAATAAAGACATTTTTCATTTTTCAGTTCATTTAGCATTGCATATAGAATACTTACAGTCCGAGTGAGACCAACCGAATCTCATATTTTCTCTATCAAAAACCAGGCGATATCCCGTAATGAAGTTCTCTGCACAAATTGGTTCTATTAGATATGATGACTGAGAAAGAAGTAAGATAGGGGAAAGAAAAGACCAGAACGAAGATCAACAGAACTCTGTTAACCACTTACGGCCTATCACTGCAATATCTCCTTCAATTGGCTGTATCGCTAGACAATATCCCACAATAACACCCTGCATTATGGTAGCTCAATATCAAATATCTCAACAACGTTATAATGAAATAAAAAGAAAACATGATTTAAAAGAAACGACATAGAATTCAGTAGGCCAACCTTATCTGAATGGGCAGGAAATACAGCGTCGTGAATCACAAAGCTGCTATTTGATCTAAAAACAAAGGCAACCGAAGGCAGGTGCAGCTTTTCCTGCCCCCTGTAGAGGGAACCAGGAAACGGAATAAGACAAGGTACAGGAAAAACAAGAAGACAGATCTGAGAAAGATAAAAATACGTAGACAGTAGATACCTAAAAGAAGAATCTAATTTTACCTGGATTTGTAGCAATACTTCCAGGGATATCCTTCATAGGCCATCCTTGTGGCATTAACTTGTTTGTCGAACTGCCACTAAAACTAATCACACAAGCACATGGTTTCATACAAAAGAAGAGTGCAGTACACAAGAAGAATTATACCTCCCGTACTACTTTTTCGTACACAGCTTCCGGGAAAAAGGTGAAAGACGAGCCACTATCAAGAAGAGCTTCAAAATTTGTTTGCTCAAGACATGAATTCTTTCCGATACAACAGGCTTCCACACCAACAATGTATGTCAAACTGAAAGAAGACCAAATAATTCATTCATAATGTAAAGTATCAAACTAGATCAACAAAACATTACATACAAAAACTTAAGGAAACAAGGAGCTTTACTATTTTCCATTAAGTGGCAAGAATGAAGTTGTTTGTTGGGTAGTCAATCCGTGATCTCCAAAAAACATTGTCCCAGAACCATCTTCAGTGAAACATAAAGAGAAGGAGTTTCTGACGACACCAGCTTTAGCTAGGAAACTAGGAACAGATAAATCACCCAGCCCTAGACCCATAACACCATCAGGCGCGACTCCCTCGAGGTAACCACCGGTTTGCTTCATACCACATCTAAGGACATGCACCGATAAATAATAATAATAATAATAAAGTCAAACAAACCATCATCTTCGTCACCATTAAGAATCATCAAGGTAAAACAACAAACTAGGCCTAATGGAGTTGCTGGATTATGTCGAGTAATCTCCAAGAGACTTTCTATTGCTAAAGCTTGTGCTTCTACCTAGAGTGAAAAAATAGTTTCAGAATGAAGAAAAACTGAGAAGTGCATAAACAGTTGCTAATGCTTCTACCATGAAAAGAAGATCTTTCTTATTGTAAATTCTAACAAGAGTATGAAAAACTTGAAATATTATTAATTAGGTATGATATATTCATTCAAAACATTTGTTCAACTTCCATAATAATCAATAGCTCTCTCCCTCCCTAAAAAATTGCAAGGAGTTAGTCTTGAAAAATTACCAAGGAATCAAGAAGCAAAAATTGGAATGGGCCAAACAAATTAAGTAACCCAAAGAAATGACTCCACTAGTTGCCAACTCCTGCTTGGCAGATCAATCCTGAATTTTATACTGATGAAGAATATGCCTACTTCGGTTTATTCCTGAAGCTCAAAAAATGATCCTGAATAACGGTTCCTAAAAGTAAACTTTCCTTCTAAAAAGGTTCGCCACCTTTTGATCCCAGTACTCAAAACATTAAACCATTTCAAGAAAAGAGCAACTAGTTCTAAAAAAAAAAAAAGGATGCAATAAAAGAGCCCTAAATCATACCCTATAACAACGGACGCTTGCACAGGAGTGCTTGAGACATTGGTGCTGCTTGTTGCCAAATGTAGTACGTCTTCAACAAGCAGACCTGAACTTGATGTACTCTCCGAGTAATATTGAACCATATATGGGCATGGCTGTCCAGAGCTGTGACAGCTTGAACCCAGTTCGCACAATGCATGGGTGCAGGTCAGAGGTTTACTGGTGGTTGAGTTGGCTGGACTGTACTCGTTTAGATCCCTATCCTGCATAATAGATGCTCCAAGGAGCAAGGAGCACCTGCCAATCAATTACTGGAAATAAGCACAAAACCTGTCATATAGACATCAATGACAGAGTGTTCAATGACAAGAGTAGAGATGGGCACGGAGCGGATTTGGAGCGGATCGGGGGAAATCCATTCTTTACCCCGTTAATTCTACCTCGTCCCCCGTCTCCGCTCCGTTTCCTGCTCTACTTTTACCCCGTTGGATTTCTACCCGTTAATCTGTTTCATCACTCCGTCATTTTTAAACACTATTCATTAATGTGTAATTTTTAATGTTTTTAGTATCACAATAATACAGAAAATGAGTGACAAGTAGGGCAAGAAAAAATATCCGAAACTCGAATTATCGAACCGAACCCAACCGAAAAACGACTTCGATAGTTCGGTTTTGGTTTTGGATTTGGATTTTAAAGAAATCCGATACTTCGGTTAACCAAATTAATTGAAATTATATTTTTTTTCTCGTTTTAGTTTTTATTATTCATTTTTATATCTTTTCCTACATTGATTTATTAAACAAAATTTTTTGTTAAGTATATTATTCTCAAAATAAAGCATGTATACCTTAGTTTTTGTTTTTTTATCTTTTGAAACTCGTTTTTTTAATATTTTTATTATCATTGTAAAATACTACTCCCTCTGTCTGAGATAAATTACCACACAATACTAAATTGCTACTCCCTCTTTATTTTAATAACATTGCAAATCTAATATCCAGTTAGATTTAATGGTTTTTTTTAAATGGATGGACTATTCTGTCAACAAATCAACATTTGGAGCACTTGTGATGATTTGAGGGGTTGTTCTTTGAAATTTATAAATATTTGAGGGACTAATATGTCATAAACTCCTTTTTCTTCCTTCAAAACATGAGCATACAAATCACAAAAAACAGAAAAAAAAGAGTATACATATTGAATTTTTTTAAAGAAAGAAAGTTACTTGTTTGAGTTTCATTTTTCATGAAAAAAAGATTATTATACTCAATAGTACTTACACAATCTTAAATAATAAAAAAGATACTTAAAAAATTATGTTACAAATTATAAAACATATGGAATAACATACTTTACATTGGTCAAAATTTGTTTTTGGTCAAATACGTTGGTTAAATTTTATCTTACATCTTGCGGACTTTCATCACTTCACCCCGTTATTCCGCGGATTTTTATCACCCCGTTCCGTTTCGTTCTATTACTTCCATGGAACTGATCAATCCGTACCGCGTCCCGTGAACGGAAAAAACCCCACTCCGTATGAGACGGAGCATGGATCCCGACGAAATGGATTACAATGCCCATCCGTAGACAAGAGTCCCCCCATGAATACGCATTAGCAACCATGAACAGCATTGCATCTTTAATTTGAATATACCAGCTGATTTTCGATGGTGACAATTGAAAAGTCAACCAAAACCACCCTCCTCCCAAAATAAAAATAAAAATTGAGCCTTCAAATAGTGCTCCATAATGGTGAGCATGGATGAAACCAGGCACACCCATATTTTCAAGGATGACTAATATATTGAACACCAAAAATTAGCCTTCAACAGAAACAGATACAAAGTGCTGAAGTAGAAGGAGAAATCAATACCAAGCTGTCATAAGAACTTGCAGATAGGGGAGCACATTGTATACAATCACAAGGAATCCAGAGCAAGTCACTTCCAGCATCCAAAGCAACAAAGAAAGAGACATTAGGAGTTCCTACATCAATCCATGTATAGTGCAACCTGTACGGAAGAAACATTAATATCATAACTTGCACTAGATTAAAATGACGTTACGTACTCTTGATATAGAAAACAAGAATCAAAGCACAAGCACAGTCAATATAAAGTGTTGGACTCATCTCCGGACAGTAAGCATTGCAAGCACTGCAGAAGAATCTCACCAGCAAATACAGTTATAACAATGACAAGCATACAATCCAGTTTTCGCGGTTACCTTTTAAGGTAGTCACTACCCTACAGCCAAGATTTCCTTTCATCATTCATGCTTCATAAGCCATATGACTTCCACGAACACACATTCTTGTCAACTTGACATATTGACCATACATAACGCTTTATAAACAAAAAACTCAAAACTACCCCTATAGAACCATGCTGATATTAAAAAGTACTTATATTCTAAAAGGACAAAGTAAATCATGCCTATTCTTCTACAAAAAAAAACGTTACCTTACCTTAAGCATTAACACAACCTATACATGATTCTCTACAGAGTACTAGGACTTGACTAAGGTAGGCCTCAACTCGATTATCCAATCTGGAAACAATTAGATTATCAACTCGTACAGATCCATCGTCACGACAAGATACCTTTTCTTACAGCCCCATCTCTAACCACATCATTTCGCATCCCATCTGATGCTCCTTCTTTTGACAACGTCTAGAAATGATTCTAACAGTTCTTGCCTAGATTGGCACTAAAACTCCTACAAAAATCTGTCAAAATAGGGTCGACAGTCACAACCCTTCCAGTATCCTTCATAAATGCCTCTCAATCAAACTCTATATAATGAACACAGTTCGACAAATTCATACTCGACATATCAAACTCTCAATCAATGACAGGCCTCATGATAACATTATCTACATCTCAACACATCCCTCATACCACACTTTGGGCTTAAGCATCAACAACGCAACGACCCACACACGTATCAACTGCCTGGCAATTAGTGTGGACATGTCAATGCATTGTCCACATTACATTCCAAAAAATAAAAATAACATATTCCTTCGAAGGGCTCATCATGATTCAAATCTCATTCCAAATCTCCACCACAATCTTAACATTCTCACTGTTAACTCACGACCAATTGACAATGACTGAATATCCCATTATTAATATATACACGTGTAATATTTTCTCCCTAGCCAACACAAATCACTCATTCCTCAACAACATTCAACAAAGAACCCCACCCATCCCAAACTCACCAACCGAGCTCGTTCCCGGCCGCCACCGTCCCGCTCCCCTCGGCATTGACAAGCATCTGATACTTCCCTCCTCCACTGACCCTCATCTCGTGCCTCTTCACATCACTCCCCAACAACATCCCATAATATTCCATACTCTTCCTAGCGGGCCACACCCCTCCTCCTCCGCCGCCCACCCGTGCCCTCGCTTCCTCCGAGAACCGGTGAACCAGCCTCGATGTGTAAACCGGCCACTGAGCCGACGTTGTCTGGATCAGACCGGCCAGGAGCAAGATCGTGAACCGGATTGTAGACATTGTGGGGAGAATCACATCAAAGACTGAGCTAGGGTTTCTGAGAGGAGATCTTGGAATGTGTGACACTGTGAGTGGGGGGAGTGTGAGTGTGGTGAACAGTGGGCGGTGTTGTTTTTTTTTTGCGATAAAACCGGCAACTTTTCTTTTGTCTTTTTTTTTTGGGGGTGGTGACGGGATCATGCCAATAAAACCAAAAAAAAGAAAAAAGAAAAAAAAAGAAGCGATCATTTTGCATATATTTTTAAAAGATAAAATAGCATTTAAATTTTTTTCAGTTTCGAGTTTTGATACATAATTTCATCAATTTTGAAAATAAATATATATATTAAAAATCAAGATTGTTTTAAAATTTAGGAGATTTATTACGTATTGTCAAAATTTGAAAGCTGAATATGCCAAACATTGATAATTCAAGAGATTTATGTGTAATTTTTACTTTTTAAAAAGATATCATCAATAAATTTTAATTCTCACAAGGTTTCACTCAACCTCCACCCATCATCGTCGACACTGTAACGTCGTTACAACAATCTCCAAACAAAGGGACTACAAACGTGGGGAAAAGATCAAGGAAACCTCCAACATATCTTGTTGATTATGCCCTTTGATAAGGCTGTCCAAACCAAGGAACTAGAAAGGTGGGGAAAAGATCAAGGAAACCTCCAAACATATCTTGTTGATTATGCCCTTTGATAAGGCTGTCCAAAATTAGCAGATGCTCCTGATTACTAGGCCTGATTTTATGCTATTTCCTTGAGATGCATATTTCTTTATTATAGCCATGTAATTTAGTATTTAATCTGCTGTAAAGGATTGAGAATAAGTATCGAACAAGAAGTAACTTCTCATTCTTGTTTGCAATATCTATCCCTCTTCTCAGTCTCTCCCTCTCTTCCTTTCCCGTTTCACTATAATATAATCCCTTACATTGAGACACCTTCACCCATTCTTCCTCTTTTCTCTCCCCTTTCACCGCCGGTGACTCTCATCCCCTCTTATCCACTCGGTCGTTGTTGTCCTCATTAACTCCATCTCCTACCTCCCACGTGCTGCTCAGCGTCGCCTCTCCCCCTCCTCCCTCGTCCATTGCCCCGGATCCGTTGATAAAACAGTCGATTCCGTATTGGTAGTAGATTGGGGCTTAGATTTGTACATGTTATAGTGAATCGAGCGAAGGAGGTGGCGGATAGCGTGATGGCGTTGTGTTGGGATTGTTAAGGAGGACGAATTTGTTGTCGAGAAGGAAAAGAAGGAAGAGGGGAGCAGGTGAGGTAGGCTGTGGCGTTGTTGCTGGAGGAGGTGAAGTGGGAAAGAATGATCGGAGATGGTAATGGTGGCGGTGATAGAGGTGGGGAGGAAAGTGGTCATGATGATGACGGATTTAAAAAATATAGTAGTTTTTTGATCGAATTTCGAGGGCATCGTAATTGCTTCGAATACTAGTATTCATATTAAACGTACTACTAGGTTGAATAGACGTATTATTAGGTGTTTAGACATACTATTCGATCCTAGCGATATGTTTTGAAAATTTAAAATCTTAGGTTTAACTCCTTCGAATAAAATCTTAAAAGTGCTATATTTCAGAAATTTTCATTTTTTTTTGGTAAATTAGAGATTCATAAAATCAAAAATTAGGAAAGTAAGGACGTAACAAAACAAATAGGAAACTTAATGCGCAGACTTATTTTACAGAATGAATGCCGACCATTGTCAAACAAAAAAAAAAAAGAAAAAAGAAAAAATCACTCGTCGGCATTGCGTCAATTTTTTCTTATCTTTGTATATGTTGGGGGCTAGTAGTGGTGTCAAAAAAAGGGGTTTGGGACAACCCGTCACTATAGATAAGGCCGGGCCTAAGGGGGCTTTTTGCCCAAGGATCAAGGCTCGGTCCTGGTCCAGGCCCTTATCCAAAGGGTCGTAGGGCCATATCGGCCCGTCTAATTTGAATTTGAAACACCAAGATCGTTAACTTACTTTAAAAAATCGTTCATGATTTTTGAAAACTGCTAACCTTGAACGGTTTCTTTGGTTACCACAACGGTTTTGAAGGATCTAAAAATTTGGTCTCAGGCCTTCATAACCGTGAACGGTTCTCAGAAACCGTTAACTGGTTTTGAAAAAAATTTGACGAACATTGAGAATATGCAAACGATTTAGAATGGAAAGAAATCCAACATCCTCAAAATCGTGAATGGTTTTGAAGTAAGGGTTTTTGTTCTTTTGAAAACCGTGGCATGTTCTTAAAAAGCATAGCTAGATAAGTAAAAACTGTTGACGGTTTTGAAAATTGTTAACGGTTATTTTTTATTATTGTTTTCCTAACGACTACTTTTTCAAAATTTGACAAAAATACCCCCACCAATGGCCATAAAATGACTATTTTTTAGGGTTTTTTTGGTCCAACTTATTTTTTGAAGATTTTCTATATAAAACAACAATTGGGAAACCACAAACTCACAAAGTCTTCCATACTCTACAGGAATTTTCTTGCAGTCAAATTAATGACTCACTTATCCCAAAATGTATACAATGTTGACAAAGATGATGTATTACCTACACATGATGACGTCGGCTTTCCATTCAACGCTTCGAAAATTGTTCCCCAAGGCCAATGGACTCCTCGATCCGAAGAGGGATAGTCAAATATTGCCTCCATCTCTTCCTAGGAAAGGCTCGGATTGTTGGTCGTAACTTGACAAGGTGGCCGGAGCAAAGTGTAAAATATTTGGTAAGACTTTATCGATCGGTAAGGGTACTTCACATTGTTAAGACAAATAAATAATTGTTGAGTGAAAGAAGACAACGTCCCTAAGGGACAAATGTAATTGAATAATGCGGACAATTTATGGACATATAATCATACCAAAGAACGTGAGGTGTTGGCCGAAATCATAGTGCATAAAGAATTACCTTGGAATTTTACGGATAATACTAAATTTAGTAAGTATGTTCAAAATGCATTATAACCTAGTTATCAAAGAAATAATAGAAATACCATTAGATCGAATGCTCTAAACCTTTACCTTGATGAAAGAAAACAATTCATATAAATGTTTTTCGCTTATGATGGAAAAGTTTGTATCATCTTTAATGTTTGGACCACTAATTTTTAAGCTCCTTAGTTATGTTTGACCGTTCATTGGGTTCACGATTGATACTTATAAAAACGTATCATTATTTTTAGATTATTTCCTTATCCTCATACTAGTGAAGAAATTTATAATTTGATCTTATCCATTCTACGTGAGATTTTAAAGTTGTTTGACAAGATCTTGAGCATATCGTTTGATAATGCTTGAAACAATGATGGAACAGTTTAAATGTTTAAAATCAGTTTGGATCCTATGTGTGATGGTATATTACTCCATGATAGGTGTTCTTGTCACATAATAAACCTTATAGTTAAAGATGGCTTGAAAGATGAAACTATTGGACCTGTGCAATGTATCCGAAATGTTTTGTTGTTTGCTAATAATAGTGGCAAGAAAGTACAGGAAGAATTCAAGGCTTTATATAAGGAGATGAAAATGATGCCTTTGAAACCGTTGTTGGATGTTCAACATCATTGGAATTCGACTTACTTGATGTTGAATAGGCGGTTCAATACAAGGAGATATACATCCAATTTGTCATCTCAAAATTTTCAGAAAGGAAGCCTTCAACCGAATGCTGGTATGTTGCGTAATGCTTGTGTAAATTGTTGAAGGTCTTCTACGAGACAACGGTAAAACTGTTGGGTATTTATTATCTCACTTCTCATCTTGTTCTTTCCGAATTGCTTAATGTAGCTAGATTTTTAGATGAATATAGATATCTAGAACCTTTTACCCATGCTATTCAAAAAATAGAGACTAAATTCCTTGAGTATTATTAGGATATTCCTTCATTTTTTTTCCATTGCATGTGTTTTGAATCCCGTATAAAGTTACAAGGGGTAGAAAACATATTAGATAAAATAGATGAGAACTTAGGAATAAGACATAGTGATAAAATAGAGTAATTTAAGGATGCTATCAATTGAATGTTTCATGTTTATAACAACAAGCATGAGAGACAACAAATTGTCTCATTTGGAGTTTTTAGTGCTAGTAATTCCACACAACCCCAAAAAGAGGATAAATATCAATATTTTTACAATCTTGTTAAGAAGAAAAAGAAACCTAATAGTGCACAAACTTCCTTCAATGAATTGATTTTATATCAACAAAATGACTTCATTGCTTTCATGTCACCCAATAATTTAATCAATTTTGATATTTTACCTTGGTGGAAAGTTTATTCCGTTTCCTATCCCATTTTAGGAGCAATGGAACGTGATATTCTTAGCACTAAAGCTTTCACGGTGCCATATATATGAGTCATACTTCTTCGCTATCGGTCGAGTACTTGATGATAGAAGAAGCAGGCTGTGTCCCCAATCTTTGGAGTGCTTGGTGTGTTGGAAGGATTACCTTGATGCTAGATACCGGGAGTAAGACAAGAAGTTTTACGAGAGGACTTCCAATTCGGATGGGAGCTTGGAAGCGACGGAAGATATTGTGACTTTTTTGGAGTGAATTTATGATATGTTTTTGATAATGTAGCTTCCCATTTGTTGTATGTAAAATTAGTCCATGAGGTAAAGTTTTATGTCCCCCTTATCTTTTATTATTTTATCAAGATTAATAAAATAACCCAGGTTCCGCCCAAGACCTAGATAAGTTTGGGTTTCGTTGTGACCAACATTACAAATTACAATACAAGAATCAAATATATGGGTGATGTTTAGGCGTTGTTGAGATCACATTAATCGACTATCACTTCAATCGGGAATTCCTCCTCCACCTTCTACTAATGATGATATCGGTGATGTTTAGGCGTTGTTGACTTGTTGTAATGTTTTTATGATTTGGAAGTTTGGAACATGTTGTAGTACTTGAACAAATGTTAAATGTTGTTGTTTTGTTGTTGTTGTACTTGAACAAATGTTAAATATTGTTGTTTTCATTGTTCAATTTATAGACAACTTGTTGTTGCATGATGTTTTATTGGTTGTTGTAATAGTTGAGATTAGCCATGTAATGTTTTTATGGTTATAATATTATATGGTTTGGCTCTTATACAAGCTTTGTTTGTGATGTTCCGTTTTTGTAAGAAAACCGTTCATGGTTTAGATATAAAAAATGAGTCCTGAAAGGTTACATTTTTTCATCCCCAAACCGTTCACGATTCTTCAAAAATCGTTAACGATTTAGCCTAAAGCGTTGACAGTTTCAATAAACCGTTGACGGTTTTGGGATTGAAGAATTCTCGGGTTTCTGTACAATTCCATGTCTGTGGAACCGTCATCGATTCTTAAAACCGTTAGTGGTTTTATTTTTTAATAATATTAACCAACGACTACCTTTTCAAAAATGGGACAAAAATACCCCCATTAACGATCATAAAATGGTCATTTTAGAGGTTATTTTGGTCTATTATTTTTGAAAGATTGCCTATATAAAAGAACAAATAGAGTGACCATAAAATCATAAAATCTTTCATTCTCTCCTTCAATTTCTAACAATCAAAGTGTTAAAATAAACTAGAAAAAGACAATATTGTATCCATCCCTTCCTTGTAATGAGGTAGCTTCATTTGCTTTCATGTTATACATTTGGTTGAAAGCATGCTTTTTTTTTTTTTTTTTTTTACCTCATTACTAAGAATGGATGGTTAGGACATCGCCTTGTTCTAAGTTACAGTTCGAGACTATAATTATAGAAAGACTTGACCTTAACAAATCTTAATCTTATACGATCGGCCTATCCACTCTATTCCTAATTACTTAGGAAAGGAATCATAGGCCCGATTCTCCGCACTCTCCATCTGGGTACTATTGAACTCTTGGCTTCTTCTTTTTTGTAACTATTGATTTACCCTACGAATCATCAAAGTATAAATTTGATATGTATATTTATATCTTTTTTGTTAAATTTGTTGTTGGTTTAAATGAAAATGACGGCTTTGGTTTTGGTTTGCTACTTTGGAATGCAAAGTACTACGTAATGGTTAGGTTTATTTTTTGATATCAAAACCGTCGCCTCTTTGCCAATAAGAGTTCATTTTTTTAAGAAAACCGCCGTTGGTTTTGGTAAAAACGTCCATAGTTTTTCTATTACAAGAAAAAAAAATGTTTTGAGAGAGCTGGGCCAAGCCCAAACCTTCATCCTTAGGATCAAGGTCTACCCTTAGTCCCTGTCCAAGGGTTGGGTCGGGCCGACGGATTGGGCCGTTATACAACGTCACTAGGGGCTAGCACTATTAGATTGGATACCGGTAGCCGGCATATGCACGAAATGATTCTATTTATTGATTCTATTTTATGGTTCTTATTATTAATGTTATTTTACTTGATCTTTTTTAGGGAATGACTAAATTCAGAGAAAAAACTAATTCCATAGCACCCATATTTTAGGATAAAAAATGAACTTATCAAAAATAAAAAATTGCTCAAGATTGTCATTTCTATTCTAGATTTAGCTCTATCTTTTTTTTTATTTAATGATACTTTGTACAAAAAAAAATTTAATAATTTATTGTATTTATATTTAAGTGACTATTTTTTTTATATTTTAGTTAGATGATTTGAAAGCTTTATTTTTATTATCAGCTTAAAAAATTGATTTAATGATTTAAGAATTATGATAAGTATTATAGAAGGCAACAAACTATAAGATATAAAATAAAACATGAATTATACATGTAAATAAAAAAACCCTCTAAGAAGCAAAATGCATAACTCTTGAGAAATAATACATAAAGCTCAAGTTCAAGGACAAAACATTTTACACTAGAAGACCGATAACAAAAATTATAGGAAGCGTTTTTTGTTGTTTGTTGTAACGCCCCGACTTTCCGTATTAGAAGACACGTGGACGTTATGCCGTCACGAACCAATTCCGTGACAAGGCCAAACAAACCGAATGGGTTTTAGAGGTATAGAAGTCAAGAAAACTATAAACAGTAGCCACAGTCATAGCTTACAATTTCGAATACCTGTTTAGTTACATCATTGATGCAGAAACAATGCAGATCGATTATTACATTAAACAAAATAGATCCTCTGGTCTGCTAATACATCCAAAAATATGTGATATCATCTATATGCAAACAAGCTCACACTAAGTAGGTGCTGTTGAGGGCATACCTGCAATTGAAACACATAACCGTGAGCTAATGAAGCTCAACAATCTAAGATGTATGAATCCCAATTACAGGGAACTTCCGTTAACGGTTATGACGACCGTCGAAAGTCCCTAAAATATTTTTATAGTATGATATGAAAATATGGGCGCCATATCAAACAGTATTGTTTCACATTGCTTATATGACTTCGTATCGCTTTTAAGAATCATTCCTTTCTTTTGCATTTATTTAGGGTTCATGACCTGACTCAAAAGCGGTAACTCCAAGGATAGGACCGACTCGGAGTACAGAGATAAGATATCAATCGTCAACCGAGCTACCTAATAGTTTATGCTTTCGCACCTGCCCACTCTGTGCGTCGCCTTGCACCTTTTGTGCGCATTCAATGAGGCACCGTATGCCAGCATTGAGATAATTCAGCCTTCCTGTAGAGAACAACCCGTGGCCCCATCACAACGGCGTAGAAGTCGCTGCATGCATGCAAAGAGGATGGGGGATGCCCATCGCTCCCTAGCTAGTTCTTACCCGTGATGATAACTCAGATGAATAATACTGGAGTTCAATGACTCAAACAAAACCACCAAGGCTATTCAAGGAAGCAACAAATGACCGCAATGGATCAAAGAAGGGACGCCATGTTCGACCTTCTCAATAATTTCAGGAAAAACGACCAACGATCCAATAGATCCAACAAGGGACTTCAATGTCGACCTTATCAACTCAAGGATGCGATATTTCTTATTCGTTCGCTTTTTCATTAGTTCACATAGATGGTGTAACTATGCTCCATATCCCCATTTTCCTTTTTATTAATCGTTTAGAGGTAATCATAGTCATCCTTGTTTCATCATAGCCGTGGCCGCTCTCGTCGACGTCTTGTTTCTTCGCCGCGCGCCGCCGCCATCACTGGACACCATCACCACCCCGGCCACTCACCAATTACCACCTACAGTCTCGTCCAAGCAGCGGAGACGACCTAGGGAGCAAGAACAGTCACAGCCTTCGACTTCACTTCCTCTTTCCTGCGCTGGATCGTCACCAGCTATCTCGATGTTCTGGCAACAATCTCCGGCCAGCGATAGCTCCGGGAAGGCGGTGGCAGGCAGGCAGCGAGAGGGACGAGGTCTTGGACGTCCTGAGTTCAAAGTTTGAGCGGAGAGGAGCTTAGAACGCTTCGTAGAAGCTTTTCGGCCAACTTTCGTCCAAATTCCGGCCAAGGTCCGACAGCCAGCATGACGGAGGAAGGACAGCAGGGTGGCGGTGCGGGGGTCAGGTTTTTGATGTCATGGGTGCCCAAGGGATGTGCATGAACGAGCGTAAAACGACTTAACGAAACTTCCCGATGAATTTCCGAAGACATTCCGGGCGACTTTCCGGCAACTGGCAGTGAGGGTGATGAGGATAGAGCAGTGATGGAAGTTGGATAGCGTCAGATGACGTTGGGTATCAAAGTTGCTAAGGTTTCTTTAACCCTAAGTGAAACTAGGGTTAAACACGCTTCAAAGGTAACCTAGCCCCTCTCGATTCGTCTCGTACTTAATATTTTCATTAATACGATGTGTTATGACGAATGTGATGAGAAGTGTATCGCCAAGAGGACGATGATATGCATGGTTTCTTGGTTGATGTGTTAAGACGATAACGAAACCCCAGTTTCGACAAAATATGCTTGGGAGCATGCATGAACACATGCGTACGTAAAATTATGCTAATTATGATCTTAAAACATCATGGACGTGTTTCGTTAGACATATGTATGCTTGGAGTGCCGATACGATGGATTTTACTCGATCTCGGGATTATATATTAAAAAGGGGGTAGTAATTACACCATGAGGGGGATCGGGCTATATTAACAAGCCTTGAAACTAGAATCAAGATCAGGGATGATTGTTTTACATGTTGGTTGAAATGAATTAGAATACACCCTTATAATATATATACCCTTTCGGGAAATAAATGAAAACGACCTCTAAACGATTAATAAAAAGGAAAATGGGGATGTAGAGCATAGTTACACCATCTATGCGAACTAATGAAAAAGCGAACGAATAAGAAATATCGCATCCTTGAGTTGATAAGGTCGACATTGAAGTCCCTTGTTGGATCTATGGGATCGTTGGTCGTTTTTCCTGAAATTATTGAGAAGGTCGAACATGGCGTCCCTTCTTTGATCCATTGCGATCATTTGTTGCCTCCTTGAATAGCCTTGGTGGTTTTGTTTGAGTCATTATACTCTAGTATTATTCATCTGAGTTATCTTCACGGGTAAGAACTAGCTAGCTTCTCGCTCAATCAGGCGTTCCACGACAATATTGACATTTTGTCTTCGAGACTACTGTTTATCTCATAAATCGCATGCCCTCATCCATTACAAACGACATCCCCCCCTATCAACTAGTCTTTCATCGACCGCCCGACTATTCTTTTCTTCGTGTATTTGGATGTTTATGTTTTTCCTTACTCCGTCCCTATAAAAAACATAAAATGGAATTTCGTTCCTCTCCTTGTGTCTTTTTTTGTGTACAGTCCATCGCACGCCGGGTATCGTTGCATGGATATTTCGTCTTGTCATATTTACATGGCTCGTCATGTACGATTTAATGCAGGGGACCTATAACCCCTCTTCTCTTCTCCTCCTCACCTCCTCACCTCCTCTTCTCTTTGTCATTCTGTGCAGGGGACCTATAACCCCTTCCTTCATCATCCCTGGGCCGTAGCTCCTCTTCCCATCCCAATTCATTCTCACACCACTCACACACCATCCTTCACTTCATCTGACTCATCTATCCCCTCACAGTCCCACAGACCAACCTCACTCGAGGTCCAACCCATCTCTCCTCCCACTAATCTGTCCATCTCTACTCCCATAGTTCATGATACTCTAACAATGTCTCCGAACCAAACTCCCATCCCTTCTAACATTTCTTCTTCTCCACAAATATCTTCTCAATCTGTAACTCCAATAACCTCACCGACGTCTCCTTCGGCTCGCTCTCATATATATAACCTACGTCCAAATCTTCTCAAGAAACAAACTTTCTCCTTAGTGGCTATCCATGCCATCAATACTTCTTCTCTTGACGTTGAACCACCTACTATTCCTAGGCCATCAAACATCATCAATGGCGCACTGCCATAAGTGAAGAGTTTAATGCTCTATTACATAATCACACTTGGACCTTGATTACTCGTCAACCTCACATGAATACTGTAGGCTCTAAATGGGTTTTTCGTATCAAACGCAAACCCGATGGCACTGTTGAGCGCTACAAAGCACGTCTTGTCGCTAAGGGCTATCACCAATGTTATGGTATTGACTTTGATCAAACTTTCAGTCTTGTTGTCAAACCTATATTCGCATTGTACTATCCATTCCCATTTCTCATGGTTGGCCAATTCGCCAACTTGATGTCCAAAATGTCTTTTTACATGGAACCCTGTTTGAGGAGGTTTACATGACCCAACCCCCAGGTTTCATTAACCCTCACTATCCTCATATCATCATATTTGTCGTCTACATCGTTCCCTCTATTTTCTTAAATAAGCAGCTCGTGCTTGGTTTCATAGACTTTCTTTCTTCCTTATTGATCTCGGTTTTCAAGGCTCTCGTAGTGACCCTTGTCTTTTTATAAGCTATCAAGGGGATGCTCTTGCTTATTTCCTCATCTACGTTGATGATATTCTGCTTACGAGCAGTGACTCCTCCATTATTTCCCATCTGCTCACCCAACTATCTAACACTTTCTGCATTAAGGGCCTCGGACCATTAGGTTATTTTATTTGTATTGAGGCTACATCTCTTTCAAACAGTATCCCTCTCACCCAGTCCCGTTATATTCTTGATCATCTTCAACGTGCTTGTATGACTGATTGTAAACCTGTCAAAACGCCAATGTCAACCTCATCACATTCACATGCTTCCCACACACCTCTCTCTGATCCCACCACTTATTGATCTATTGTTGGGGGCCTTCAGTATGTCACACTAACTCGTCCAGATGTATGTTTTGCAGTTAACAGGGCTTGTCAATTCATGCATGCACCAACTGACGAACATTGACAGCTTGTTAAAAGGATTCTTTGTTATCTCAAAGTTATGTACAAACATGGTTTATTCATTCAACGTACTAACTCTCATTCTCTACAGGCATTTTGTCACGCCGATTGGACTGGTGATCCTATCGAACGCAAATTCATTGGAGGCTATCTTGTCTACCTTGGTTGTAACTTGATTTCCTGGTAATCCAAGAAGTAGAAAACTGTGGCTCGCTCCTCGACGGAAGCTGAATACAAATCACTTCGAAACGCTTCTTGACAAGTGGCTGACATCCTCACTAAACCATTAAGCACGACTCGCTTCGAAACGCTTCGTGACAAGATGAAGATACGAGCCTCTCCATCTTCATCTGGAGAGGGTGTATCAAGGCAATAAATGATCAATAAATGATTAACGGCTAGTTTACAATACTTTCCCATGCCTAGATTGGTAACTGTTAGTAATTAATCTCCATGATTCTAGAAACTTCTTGTATATATATATACATTGTATTTGTATTGGACAATAATGAGAAAAATCGAGAATTTGTATTTTATCAACCTCCAACTGCAAAATTCTTGGAAAGAAGAAAATGAATGTTGTGGTTGGGAAGGGATTACTTGTCATCTCCTTACAGGCCGCGTCATCGGTTTTGACGTAGCATGCTGTCTTTAGGTGGGGCGCTCGGCATGAATAGCAGCCTATTTTTGTTAAGCCACCTTGAGATGTTGGATCTCTCGGAGAACTACTTAGGTGCCTCTCGTTCTCCCAATATCCGCATGCTTTCACACTTGAAGCATCTCAATCTTGGGGATACTGCCATTGGTGGTAAAGTTCCGGCTGAACTTGGCCAACTCACTCAACTGGTTTTCCTTGATCTTTCAGATACTAACATCGAACTGCCAAATTTCGGGAAGATCATGGGAAACTTGACACAGTTGAGTGAAGTTCATCTTACTAATGTTTTTATTAATTCCTCATTCCCGGAGTCTCTATCCAACTTGTCTTCGCTAACTTTCCTCGATCTATGGGGTTGCAGTTTGTCGGGAAACTTACCCAATTACATAGGCAACTTGCCCAGATTACAGTTCCTAGACTTATCATATAACAAGTTCACAGCCAACTTCACGACACTAAATTGGAGTAGTCCTTTTCGGTCGCTTCATCTTAGCGGTTGCAATTTCACAGGAAGCTTGGCTCATTTATTCGGTCAAATCCATTTCCTTACAGAGGTGATCTAGATGGTAACAGCTTCTATGGAACTATGCCACCTTGGGTTTTCACTATATCTGGGGTCATTGATCTTAGCTTCAATAAGTTCAGCGGTGAACTACCACTTTCAGTTGACTTAAACAGAATTCAGGCCTCACTAAACTCCACTTACCAGGCAATTCGCTTAGCGGAGAATTGCCATCTTGGGTTTATGCTTTGCCACCATTGATTGAGGTTATCTGGCAATCACTTCAGTGGCCAAATTCTTGATTTTGCTAGTGATTCGTTGCAGTATGTTGATTTTGGCCATAATGAGGTCAGCGGAACAGTTCATCCGAGCATTTTCGCCAACCGCAAAAATCTAAGCTGGCTTTCCCTATCACATAGTGGTATTTCTGTGATGACAATGAGGAAAAACGATGCCAACCTAAACTCGTGCTCATTAATGTGGTTGCATCTGTCCTCTTGCAACGTAAGTGAATTCCCTGAAGTCTTAAGAATTTGCAAGAACTTGAGGTACTTAGATTTGTCCATGAACAATATTTGTGGTGAACTTCCTGATTGGCTGCGAGAAATGGCAAATTGCACTTACAATTTTCTCTGTTTTAGCTTCCCGTTGAATGTTTCCTACAACCATCTTGTTAGTGATCTGAAGAATATTCCTCAACCTATTACAATTTTGGATATTCGGTCCAACATGTTAGGAGGGAGTATTACAGAACTTGGGATTGGATGTAACATGATTTACTTGGATGCTTCCAACAATGAACTTCACAGAGAGATCCCTCTATCACTTGGCAACATGACTGGCCTTCAACTTCTTGATTTGTCGAACGACAGTTTACGTGCTAATTAATCTTCTCTTGCTAATGCAACTTCTAGCAGCAGTTGTTGTGAGAGGAGATATTTCCTCTCGAATTGTTTAAGCAAGTCATCTATATTTCTTATATAAATACTGTGCAGGTAAATTTCCCCTTTGCTTGGCCACTTTCGGAGAGCTAGCTATGGTGAATCTTTGATCAAATCAACTTCACGGGATCCTCCAATCAAACTTTTCAGAGTGTGACAGTTTGAAGGTTTTGGATCTAAATGGTAATCACTTGGAAGGACCGTGATAGGAATATGCAATCCCTCCGTTTGTATAAAAATTGATGAACAAAACTTCAGAAGAAATTATATATGTAACAGATGTTTAGGCTGTAATAGTTAGTTAGGTAGTTGCAGATTAGGACTAGAGGTCGTGCAGTAGAGACATACAGACGAGGACTATGCAGATTACAAGGGGCTATAAAATTACATGTCAAAGATCAGATGTATACGACAGCAAAAGTGTCTCAAAGTTCTCATGATATAGGACCATTCCGTTGTTCAATGTCAGTTCCAGCAGCAAAGTAAAGTGAGTCATATCGCAGTGCAAATATGCAAGTTGAAATACAAAAAACTGAGTCCACTGCTGGGTACAGACGATGCTATACTAGCAGCCTTAGTAGATGAGGTCTGAAAGCTGTTAAGTGGGAGTTAAGTTGCAGCAGACTGACTACAGTATTTAGCGCGAGTGAAGTTACAAAAAGGTTGGATATGAAGATTTTGCAGCAGAGCTCATGCATCCGAGGGTGCAACAAAGGCTGGCAGCAGAGGCTGTGCAATAGACCTGGTACATAAGTCTGGGTGCGGTATAAGTTATGATGGAATGGAAAGGAACAAGAAAAGGGTAAAAAACGAGAAGTTGAGAAAATGGTGATGTGTACAGGATCAAAAAAGGTGAAGTCAGGTTAGTCTACTGTAGTAGAGAACAAAGCTGTCACTATCAGATCGTACAGTCACAGGTTCCGGTTCCGTGAGCCTATAAAAGGGAAGACACAGTGCACAGGAGAAAGAGAGAGGACAAGTCTAAGAAAATTTCGAATATCATTTGAAAACTTTTAAAGAAAGAAAAAATCTTGGAGACTCACTGTGCACGATCTGAATTGAAGATTTACGATTTCTAAAGAAGATTCACTATTCTGTAATTGAAGAATAGCAACTACAGCAGAGCACTGTAAGATCTAGGTTTTACATACTTTAGCAAGAAGAGTCTTATTGTAAAGGGATTTTCTTGTAAGCCAGAAACAAGTGTCTGAACCAATATAAATCCTGTGTAAGCCAGAAGATAGTGAACCTCCTCTTGGCTTGGCTACATTGGTCACCAAGGAAAGATTGGACTAACTCCTGTTATTTGTTAGTAACAGGTGTCTGAACCAGTATAAATCCTGTGTCATTTATATTTTTGCAGTGTCCTTCATTTCTAAACTGTTAGTTAGATCTCAAAAGGATAAGTTTTTCAAAGTTAAAGTCTCAACTGTAGAACTTTCGCTAACCGCAGCAGACTCAGGTAGTGCAGTTTAGCCAATAGTTTTGTTGTGTTGCCTGGTAAAATTTTTGAGATAACCTATTCACCCCTCCTCTAGGTTATTTCTGGGACTCTTAATTGATATCAGAGCCTATCTTTTCAGACTTAACAATTATTGAAAAGAGAAGGTCACATTTTTATTAGTCTGTAAAGAAGTTATTAACAGTTTATTGTTGTGAAGATTCAACCATGGCTCCTCCTAAGCTACCAAAGTGTCCAAACAGTGGAGAGCTACCTTCCTGCTCCTTTGGCAAAGTCAACCATTACAAACTCAGAATACAGGCTCATATGGACTCAATCGATGAAAGGATTTATGACATTATCACATATGGGCATCATGTTTAAAAAATGCCTGATCCAATGGATTCCACCCAAGAAGTTGACAAGCCTAAGTCTCTATGGACAAGAGACGACTGGGAACTAGTACCGGTGGATAGAAGAGCCAAAAATCAAATCTACAAGACTCTTGATGATGATATGTTTGAAATCGTTGTACACACCACCATAGCAAAAGAGGCATGGGAGGCTCTACTGTTGAGAAATGAGGGCATGAATGAAATCCGAGAAAACAATAAGGATATCCTCATGCAGAAGTGTGATTGGGTCTCAATGAGAGCTGATGAAAATTTTACAAGCTTTTATGAAAGATTCAATGTTCTCATCAACAATCTCAAAACTTTAGGCAAACCCTTCGATAATAAGAAGGTGAACCTTAAGTTTATGAGATCTCTCGGAGAGGCATGGGGGACCAAGGCAACCGCCATCAGAGAATCGAGAGATCTTGCCAAGATGTCATTGGCACAACCCTATGGCGTACTGCACGCCTACAATCTGGAGGTGGAGTGGAAGAGGCAGATTGATGAAACGAGAAAGAAGACACTAACATTCAAAGCACAGGAGAAGATCCTAAAGTCCATGGCAGACGATGAGAGTTACAACACCTCGTCTGCAAGCGATGACAGCATGACTGAAGAGCTCGCACTCATGGGAAGAAAATTAAGAAAGCTCTTCAAAAAGAAAATCTGAAGAAACTAAGTGCCAACAAAACAAAGGAAGCAAATAGAGATGTCTGCTATAACTGTGACAAACCAGGGCACTTTGTTACACAGTGTAAACGATCGCCACAGGAGTCGTATGCACAAAGAAGAAGAAGGATCCAAACAGAAACTTTAACAAAAAGCAGAAGGCAAGAGCCTAAGCTACAAAGACTTGGAGTGACACAGATTCAGATGATGAAGAAACGATCTCCAATGCTCAACTGTGCCTCATGGCCAAGCCTAATGACAGCAAGAAGGTACTTGACCTCTCCGACTCTGATGCCTCATCTGAGAAACTAAAAGAGGCTCTTCAAGAGACCTCAGAAAGCTTTATTGCTCTCTCATTGAGAGAATAAAGGAAACATTGAGTTGATTGTAAATCTCAAAGAGAATTACAATCTTACCTATTAAGAAATTAATGACCTAGAAAGTCAATTAATTGTGTTAGATAATAAACTCAGTGAATCAGAGGAGAAGGTTAAACTTCTCACTAAGCTTGTGGACTCACTCACCAAGAAAAATGTTGAGCTCCAAGCCCAAGTGGATGCATGGAATGGTAAGTCTTTGGATCTGCAAAAGGCACTGATCACAGGACAATATCCATAGGATAGGTCTGGGCTTGGACACAAGAGCTGGCTCAGTGAAAAGGTTCACTTATATGAGTAAAACTCGTCTGCAGCCAGCATCAAAGAGACAAAGGATGTCTCTGTCAAAGTCTTGTAGAAGGATGAGACATCTGCAACCAGGATGTTGACAAGTGAGGTCTTTACTGCATAATCTTTAAAGATTGATCCATCTGCAAAGATTGTGCGGAAGAGGAATTCCTCTACTACAAAGGATAAGAACAAGTAAAAAGCTTTTGTCGCACAGTCCTTGAAGCCCAAGATTTCTGCTAGTGCAGCAACAGAAGTCAAGAAACCCCTTCACGTGCATACTGTAAAAAAAATGAGTAAATAACTTATTATCAAGCTGACAGGAGATTTGGGAAATCTCAATTTACACCAAATTAGTCTGTATAGAATAGGGATTCTCTTCGTGTGCCAAATAGACCATACAGATAACACTGTTGCATATGCTGCATGCAACAGAATGGAAGGAAATATCCAAGCAGACGACCTAAAGTTAAACTAAAGGTCTACTGCTACAATTGTGGCAAGCCCGGCCACAAAGCCTTTTAGTGTTGGGTACCATACAAGAAAGCTATTCAAGTGTGGATGCCTAAGACAAACAAATGAGGACCCATGATCATGCGTAGCATGTACAAAATGTTACATGTGTTATTGCAGGAAATACATGATGAACCACGATACCTGGATAGTGGATGCTTAGGGCACATGACAGGGAACAAAAGAATCTTGACAGATTACAAAAAGGAAGAAGGTCCCTTGGTCATGTTTGGTGGTGGCAAAGCAGGTAAAACAAAATGTTATGAAATCCTTGGTACAGATTCCCTATTCTTTAGGAACGTTGCTTATGTCAAAGGGCTTGAACACAATCTACTTTTCATTAGTCAACTGTGTGATAAGAACTATGAGGTAGCCTTTACTAATGACATATGTAGAGTCATATATAAAGTGTCTCAAGAAGTCAAACTAATAGGTCATAGATTAGGAAATATCTATGCAGTAGATTTCAACTTATCACAATCTTCACAAGTTACATGCTTTTACACTAAGGATGCAGACGACACAAATTGGCTATGATATAAAAGGTTATCACATCTAAACTTTAAAACAATGAAAAAATTATCCTCGGGCAACTTAGTGAGAGGTCTTCCTCAAGTTAAGTTCAGGAAGGATAAATTATACATATCTTGTCAAGAAGGAAAGCAGACTAGAGCAAGTTTCAAACCTGTTAACAAAATAGAGACCACAAGAGTTCTCGAACTACTGCACATGGATCTGTTTGGACCAGTAGATGTAGAGAGCTTGAGCAGGAATAAATACATACTAGTAATTGCAGATGATTACTCAAGATATACTTGGATAATCTTCCTGCAAAAGAAAAGTGAAACTTGTAGTCTGCTGACTAGATTCCTTAGACAAGTACAAAATGAAAAGGATTTAGATGTGGTAACAATTAGGAGTGATCATGGCACAGATTTTGATCAATCAGGGCTTGACAAATACTGTGATGATCATGGCATCAAGCACAACTTTTCTGCACCTAAAACACAACAACAAAATGGTGTTGTAGAAAGGAACAACAGAACCCTCATTGAGACAGCCCGAACAATGCTCTCTAATGCAGTCCTTTCAAAGAGCTTCTAGACTGAAGTAGTAAGCACTGCCTGTTATGTGCAGAATAGATGCGTCATAAACAAATAGCATAACAAGACACCATATGAAATATGAAAAGGAAAGACACCTACTATCAAGTACTTTTATGTATTTGGGTGTAAATGTTATGTACATAATAATGATAAACAACACTTAGGAAAATTTGACCCTAAAACAAATGAGGGAATATTTCTATGGTATTCCACATGCAGCAAAGATGACATCATCTTTGATTGCACTAATGAAATCTAAATTTCAAATGAGACTCATGGGTGAATTAAAATACTTTCTAGGTCTGCAAGTGAAACAGTTAAGTAAGGAATATTCATAAATCAATCAAAATATTTAACCAATGTAATTAAAATGTTTGGCCTAGAAAACTCAACTCCAACAAAAACCCCCATGAGCTCTACTGCTAAAATGGATAAAGATGAAAAAGAAAAAAAGTAATAGATAAAACATTATATAGAGAAATAATAGGATCTTTACTTTACCTTACAGCAAGTAGGCCAGATATCCAGCACTTTGTCTATGTTTGTGTCAGGTATCAATCTGATCCTAAGGAGTCCCACTATTATAATGCCCCGATTTTCAAGTCCTTTTTTGAAAACCCTCGTGGCATTACTACCGCTAAGGTCCCACAAACCCTAACCAGGCAATTCAACTTAACTCGGTTTAGAATAAATCCAAATGGAAATACACTTAAAGTAT
>JAOVYX010015220.1:0-28752 GCA_035668315.1 Drosera spatulata
TAATGTTACGTCTCAAAACTTTGAAACGAGATTCGTTTCTTACTTTTAATTTATTACAAAGAGAAAACGTATATTTTCGTCGTGTTTATTAATTTTCGAACTATTATTTAATCATAATTTTTATATTTATTTAATCATAATTTTCTGGGATTTTATATTTACTCTTTATTGTTTTAATCATTATTAGAACGTTAGAATACATATTGAAATTCAAATTGAAAAAAAAACATTATAATTATATTAATCGTTATAAATCTTGATAAATGACGTTAAAGGATTATGATATTAATTGTCGCATATGATACCAAGTTTTACCCCTACCAACATTACAACTGAATTGAGCATCCTCTCGAGTATAAGTCTTGAGTAAATCTTAATCATTGATCGAGATCAGGTTTTTTTGGTCTAAGTTCACACCGTTTAGACAACAAATGCGTCAACCCCTTATTTCAGGTACGATCGCCCCGGACCGGCGCCATTTCCCTCGAAATTCCCCGTCGCCGCCCCCCGTTCCCGATCTCCGGCACCACCGCCGATCGTCTCCGTCTCCACCACCGTCGTTCACTGTATCCATCACATTCACTGCTCTCTCTCTCTCTCTCTCTCTCTCATTCCCCGCACGCAGCGCGATCTTTCCGTTCCTCTCACAATTCGCAGTGATGCGGACAAACCCTAACGAGAACGCAGCGATTCTTCTTGAGAGAAACCGATGAGTCGTTGATCTGGATCGGATCCTGCATTGTTTCTCATCACGAGGTAGAATTTGTCCGTGTATCTTGGCGATTCGAATTGCGATGTGAATCGGATCGGCGGCGCTGATTTTTGACGTGAATTCAGCGCACTTGGTCTTTAACCGATATCTTCAGTGTGGATAGATTTCTCGTTTTTTCGGTTTGATTTGTGGTGTGAGATGATTATTGTTTGTTGTTTAGGTCATTGTGTAAGTCTAGGAATTACCGGTGATTGTGAGTATTAATGGAAAGTAAGATCTGACTGATATATGAGTCGAGTGCGAATAGATAGTGTTGGCATTGGACTTATCACCGATGGTATGCTGTTGGCATCTACGTTTAACACTGAGCGCTCATCAATTGCGCTGCTTAAACTGTTTAAATGGCTATGCCCAGTAGCTATGCAAGGATAGAAGCATCATGGATTATGCTAAGGAGTGTGGAATTGGTTGAGAGAGAAGTGGAGTGAGAGGAGATTAATCTGATTTGTGTTAGCGAAGGCGTGTGTTGATGGTGTACCTGTTTGATGCAGGACAAAGTTGAGGGAGCGGGTTTTGTATGTTTCAGGTTTTGTTTAGGACATAAAATGAAGTCAGTCTTAGTCATTCATTGACTTTTGCCCCAAGTTTGCTTGATTCACCATCGAGGCTTGTATAGGTATTTTAGATCCGCTGTACCTATGGAACTTCTACATGTGTGCTATACTTACTAAGGAAGAAATTTCTCTAGGCCTGTCTTATCCCATAGTTTCTTGTCGATATTTTATTTAGTATTCTTGAATGCATTTTGTTTGACGGCTTCTGAAATGATTGCTTAGTAAATTTAAATATTCAGCTCCTTTTTACCTCTGGGAAGTGAAAGGACTGTCATAGCTTCGTTACTGCCGTATCTCCTCCTTTACAAATTTCACGAAGATCAAAGGTCTTAGAAATGCACTTGGTTTTGCTCTTTGATCATGTGGACGTCACTTCATTGTTGCATTGGGCAATTTACATTTCAACTTTCCAAGAAAACTGTAACACAAGGCTTGGAATATTTGCTCCTAAGTTTTGTACTCTGTCAAGTCAGCTTATGCACGGGACATAGTAATCACGGATTTTTTTGTTTTAGGTTAACTAAGTGTACAAGATGAGGAAGGCAAAGCATGAATCCTTACCTTTTAAAGTTGGGGATTTGGCTGAATCCAAGTCCTTTGAAGTTGGTTACCGAGGTGCATGGTTTCGCTGCAAGGTAACTTCTTAATCATTAATTTCGGGTCTGCTAGGAGCATACGATGTTATTGCCTTCAATAGCCGACACAATCTCATTGCCTTCAACATTTGACACACTCTCATTTCCTTCCATAGTTCCATGGACCTACTGGCTTTAAATGGTAAGTCTGTTGCAGGTGAATTGTCTTCCAGATTTGTATACCAGTTTGATCTCTTATAATAGTTGGAGCATATATTTGATAAGCAGGGATTACTCAATGATGCAGCGTCATGCATTCATCCTGTGGCAGCGGAATTGTTTTCATTTTCTCGTGTTGTATTTTTCCAACACAAATTGGCTTATCTGTGAGCTTGCTGCTACCTACTAAACTATGCTACACTAACATCAATAAGGGTACCTGATGGTATGATAACAGACAAGGATAAATATTTCTCGAATTATAGGATATGGGCACGAGTACTCATAATACCTACAATTAGATCCTTTTCGGTGAACCATTGGAATTCGTTATGTTGTTGATGTGTCATGAGTGACCTGCTACAACGAAGAAAAAAAGGTATAGAGATGCACATGACTCAATAGATGATGTGGAATTGTCTCCTGCTCATATCTTATTCATTCAGTCATGCTTTTGCATGATGCATAGCTGATGATCGCTTGTTTTATCTCTGTGTGAGTGATAAGAAAAGGAAATAATTAGGAAGCATTTTTTTCATTAACTGATTACTAAGGCAATTTTATGGACTCTGAATAGCAGCTCTTAATGGTTATTCTCTTGACAATTCTGAGGCTATCAGACTTGAGATGTTCTTTTGTGGTTTCAATGATTGAGATTCTTCTGATACTTCTAATCTTGGAAGATCCCTTGGCAAATATTGAGCTAAGTTAATCTGTATTTGCCAAGTTAGAGTGTAAGGTCTGTTGGCTTGATTCGGTCTCTGTTTTGTTACAGATAAAGGATATAAAGCATGGACCGGATCCTAAGCATATTATGCAGTACTATGACTTTCCAGATGAAAGTAAGTATTAGACTTCCATTCAATATCAGCAGGATTATGCATACATGCCATGAAAAGTTCAATTTAGATACTGATTGATAGGGTTATAATGATTTGGTGTATTATCTTATCTTGAAGTCCGTATGATATTGGCGTTATTATATTATAGGAGAGCCAGTAAAAAATTGGGGTCGTCCGGTTTTGTAAAATATTTGATTGCTGTAGGGAAGGTTTCTACAGTTAGCATCAGTTTATAATCTTAGAGTTTTATCTCCTACTTTGCTTTGTCGACTGCTTTTGTGTCCAATCATTTTTTTACTGGTATTGTATGACATGGTTCCACCCTTCTAGAGGTCGGAGATGGTGGCTTTTCTGCTTGTGGTGCTGAAAATCTCCATTTCTGGTAATTTAGTTGTATAGATAAATCAGTATCCAACAAGAATCTATCTAAACGATATTGTAGAAAATAACTTTTTTTTTTTTTGAAAATGTCATAAATTTAAAGTAAATATCAACTTTTATTTACATTTTGGCATACATTAGTGTCTGATTTTTCAGCATAGGCCATAGGAAGAAACAAATTATTATACTTATGTGTCCGATCCATATATGTGTTCCAATATTTTTAAGGATTTACAATGTTTTTCGTAAGTAATCATATAATAAGTTTAAACAGGTACAGTATATGGAAACTTTAAAAAATAAAAAATAATATAAAGAGTTCAGTATATGCAAGTATTTACAAAAGATCCATGGAAACTGCTCACAAAGCCCTGGTAGTTCATTAATTAAATGCTGAGAGTTCAAAATAGAGCAGAAAATTTGATCTTCCTAGTAGTCCGAGTAATCGACCAAATGTATCGGGTTACAGGTATGGCTTCAGAGTTAAATTCGAGTTTATTCTTATAAAACAAATTTGTTTTAAAACATGATTAACTTATTGTTTGAGAGGAGTGCGCTAAAAGTTGCTTTTCTAAATTGTCTGATCTCTATGATGTTTTGGCCACTGATTATGCATTGCACATGATAGGAAAAAGGCTTGGTTGGTGAGTGAGATGCTGTTAGTGAGGGCGAGGAGTTCTCAGCCTGTTCATTATACTCGACTTGTGCAATCCATTGATTATTGCTCTTGCATCTCTTCAAACCCTAATTTATTCTCAAACCATGAGAGAACTCTCTTTCTTTTGCAGACTATTGCTCAAATTAGTTTGTAGTCAGTTCACTCATGGATACGGTTGCAGTGTTTTGTAGTGGAATATCTGCTATATTTAACGAATAGCACCATTTCCAGAAATGAGGTGGATAAAAGTATACCAGAAACCCCCAAAGAAAAGTGATGAGGTGGCAGAAGAAAAGGAATTGATGGTGCGCCCTCACTACCCGCGAACTTACAGTGAACGTGGCTGTCCTGGTTTGGAGAAAATATCAGAGGCAATTGTTGTAACTGATCATACCTGGAAGGTTGGGGATTTAGTTGACTGGTGGACAGACGGTTGCTTCTGGTCTGGGAGGGTAACCGAGATCATAAATGAGGACATGGTAAAGGTAAACCATCACTATACAGGCATTTTCTTGATAACCCATACTTGTGTCATACTGTCATGTTGGAACCTGCGACGACTTGTGGTTGTAGATTTTATTAACTTTTCTATTATAAGTTAATTATTAAATGAGTTGTTTGTAAGCGTGATGTGATGCGATTTGAAATAGAAACTACATGGATGAATACATTTTTGAATCTTCTGTGTTTTAATTTTGAATATCATTTCAGCTTCAATCTCAAGCACGCCTCATGGATCTATCCAGAATGCTGCCTTTAATTTAGCTGGAAATATTTTTGCCAATCTTATGAGATTGGACTAGAGTGCATCCTGTGTGCTTGTTTATACTAGCGGTATCCAATAATATTAGCAAATAGTAGTAGATGGCATTGTTTTATTGCAAAATGAAGATGTGCTTTTTTGGTAAATCTGGGGATGTGATTGAATGTTAAGCAATTGAGGGGAGGAAAATCAAATGACATCATATGTTTTGTTATCTGTCATTATCTTTTAGTACAACGATTCAAAAGAATATGTAAAGGACGGCGAAACTGACTTCTGATCGTGTTTTAATGATTCGTATTGTGTCATTGAGCTTCTTATACTCATGTGCCTCATCCATGTTATTGTCCGCGGCATTCTTCTTCTTCCAATGTTCAGTAGTGGTTGTTCTCATCTACCTGTGCAATAATGAGTAAAAGAAGAAGAATGGGGAGTGTAGTGTGATTATATTATGACACTTCGGATTTTTAGTCATGTTCAGTTATTGGTAGCAAAGACTTGGTGTTTTGCATTGACGTTGCTAAATTTTTTGACAACAGAGTTATAAGCGACCATTACTTTTTTTTTCTTCAGGTTGAACTACCAGAGCCACCTGTGGGTGAAGGGTCGTCATATGAAGTCCTTTGCAAGGAACTACGCCCTTCGTTGGATTGGTCTGTGGAACTTGGGTGGATGTTGCCACCATCTCAGGTAAGTTCTTTGCATGCAATATTTACTAAGCATTTGAGCTTTATCTGAAGTCTGCAATCATATGATCTGCTGAGTATTTCTTAGTGTGCAATGTTCTTCATTCCACTGCATGCAGAGATGTAAGTGAGAGCATGCAAACATAGAACATGTTACCGCTTTCTTCTCTCTCTCTCTTGACCAGCTGACTCTATGCAATGCGAGGCGTTGCACCTTAGGGAACTCAAGATTCTAATCTTTCTAATGCAAAGACAGAATATGTTACCGCTTTCTTCTCTGTCTCTCCGTGCGCGATCATTGAATGATTAGGATATATACCAAGTACTATGATGAAAATTTAGAACACAGTACTGTTTGGCAAATATAGACGTAGCAGATATGCACCATGAATCTCTAGCGGTGTATACAGGTTTTGAATGGAAATAAGCAAATGTGAATCTAAAATATCCGTGGAAGTGTTGATTTTCTCCTCCTTTACTTCATGGGAAGCTTGTGTCGACAAACATAAGAGTTGCTTACTGAACTTCTACTTAGACTACTTGGTGCAGTTTTTGGGTTGGCTATATTCTGGGTTCTTTGCGTAGTTTTTGCTTCCAATCCTAATCTCATCAGGTTTTTGCTCGCTGGCATGATCTCAAGTTTCATCTGTCTGATATCTATGATTTAGGGGAATGAAAAAGGTCGCCTTTCCGCTCGCTTGATCAAACCGGAGGGTCAAGGTATGCAGCCTTTCTTCTTTGCTAGATGCTTTTGCTGCGTATTTTCCAGACTTCAAATTTTGATTGTGGATGAAAAGGGATAAAAGAATGTTCTTGTGCTGTTGTATTTTATTTCATGCTGAGTAACTCGACTTTTATTTTAAATGAAAATGGCATCAAATTCTGATTTCCTATGTATGCCTATCATACCTTAGGAAGCAAAATGGGGCCTTCAAGTACATCAAAGCTTCCCAAAAGAGAGGACCTTCCTAGGCAGAGCACTCCTGCATCTGAGGATGGCTTGGAAACTGCACCAGGGAAGAAATTACATGCAGCAAGGAGTCAGTCAGACATTGGAAAAGAGCGATCTTTGGATGGTGTTTCAAGCAGTGGTGCTAGAGATGGTTCGGCCAAAGCTGTTCCCACTTCTGAGGAAGATCAAGGTCATGATAGTGGTCCCTCGAAGAAGATGCGTACAGACGAAAGCATTCCCTTAAGTTCTATCGGCTCGGACACCATCGAGTCCGTGATTATGGATTTGGAGGAACTTGTAAGTAAGGTGAAATGGGTTAAACGTATCTTGGAGTTTGGAACACAAGATCCTGGACAACCAGCATGGGAGTTCTTGGAAGTCCTTGGAGTTTCACCAAAATGACTACTGAGACGTAAGATATCTGTTCTCAATTGCAACTCTTCTTCTTTTTCTTGGACAAAAGTTTCTTATCACAGTCATACGGTTATGAAACTGAACTCGAGGACAAAGTCTTCTGCTTATAGTACAATTTGAATTCTCTGGGAGGGGGGAATATTTCTAAGCAGCCTTGCCCACAAAGTAAGAGTAGTTTCAGTCGACACATGAACGCGTGATCTAGAGAAGTGAGACATGATATAGATTCATGCAAGAGGTGACTGTAGTGAATGTTATGTCTGCTTCTCATCATTCATTTGTGTTTTCTTTTTGGTCTAATGGAGCATGGAGTAAAGTATTATTGCCATCCCTTGACGATGTTGCATTCATCGAAATGCTTCCTTTCCTGCAGGAGTATCGCGGATGCATCCATATTCTGGTCCAGGAATTTGTCATCTGCTGCAGGGAGCCATCATTCATCATTTCGTATTTCCGGTCGCAGTGTCAGGCTATGTTTCCCCACAGCCGAAAAGGGTCCGTGGAAATCTTCCTGCTGCAGCTGCTTTAGGTACATATCGATGCAGTACATGTTCCACAGTTCCAGTAGGTTTTCTTGTGGTTAAACCCGATAGTAGATTGCTGAAAATATGTTCGAGTCAGAGGCACTAACTCCTGTGCCTCGAGCTGATCGTTGTGGAGGCCATGTTAGGGTCTCGTTATAGAGTAGGCTGTTGCACTCATGCCATCACGATTCACTGCCATTTTGGTGTTCATGTTGATTGACCAGAATGCGTTGTGAAATCAAACACTACATTCATAGGTACCACGTTTGACCACGATTGTTCGCCAATATAGCATGAACTTGTCATCGGCGTTTAGTGTTTTTACGGTCCACTCTACACAAATGCGTTCTTAATACATTTGGCAGTTCGGCAAAGAAAATTAGGCACTCAGCTAAAGGTTGGGTTTCGTTTTCTTTGTGCGACAGTGAATCAATCGATGTTAGATATTGGAAATGCATTATCCTCCATTTGCCAAGCTCGCCGCATGCGTTTGGCTTGTTTGGTCATATGTTCTGTGTGATCATGATTTAAACTCTAATGCACTTGATAAGATCTTTACCTGTGATATAGAATTTTCGGGGATCATGAATTGTGTATCAGTCGATATTCTCTGTTGGGGTTTATCGATATGTATCAAGAACAGTAGATACATGCCCCATTAAAATAATAAAGGAAATTAGATGGATGAAACCGATTGAGTCAGTACGATGCAATTATCACTGTATATTAAAAAGACAGTAAATAAATCTAGATTTGGCATATTCATGCACTTGTAAGATGCAGGCATTCTGGACTATGATTCGGACTCCGAGCTGATTTGAATGGAGATTCATTGCATTTGGTAATCTTTGTACTCTTTGCTGAAAAACGTGGCAGTGGCTTGGTGGTCTAATGGTCTTGTCAGAATAGTATGCAAACTTGGCCCGCACTCATATTTGGTAATCTAGAAGATGATAACTCAAAAGTTTAGACCAGACAAGTGTAGGTTTTGATTGTCTAATTCTCACGCATGTACCAATAATGCAACATCTTGGCATCCTTTCGTGGCCTTAGAATTTGGAGCTTGAAATGTTTGCGTGATACAAATACAATGAATCTGCATAGCTAATGGTGCTCATCTCTTTCCCGTCGCTCTCTCCCCATTGTCCCAGTCGTACAAGTCTTCATAGAACAACATCAAGTACTTGTATAATGGAGGGACCGATTTTAAAAATATTCATAGAATATCGAACGTTGGTGGAACACAGTTCTCGTCATAACTAGCTAGTTCTACGTATCACTGATGTCGCTCACGAGAAAGGCGATCACCTAAGAGGATTCGTAGTGGATTATGTAAACGTAGTTCAGTCTCATTTTAACCAATCAAAACTACGGATTTGACGAAAACATCACCTGTCAACAAAACACTACCTAACATATGTAAAATCTTATAAGCATACAAACAACTGTGATACTGATCCGAGAAACAATGAACACGATTTCCTCGCACGTAAAATTTGACAAGGCAGAGGCCCCACTCGCTAAACCCCTTCACCTCTTCTCACGCTTTCCCTCCCTTTTGCAACTCATTGTAAACAAGAAACGGCAAGGGACAAATGCATTCCCCCTACACCATTTCCATCTCCTCCTCAAACCAGTCTTTTCTTTCTCCCATTGTTCAATAACTCTCAAATTTTACCAAAAACAGCAATGCCCATCATCACAAAATCAAAAAATGTGTTGAAAAAAAAAATCCCCTTTTTTCATCGATTCTGCTGTGAAATTCATATGGGTTGATCACAATCTTGATGATTGAGTGCAAAGATCTGAGCTTTACTCTAACCCAGTGATTTTGTGAGCATTTTCGGAAACGGGAAGTGCGTGGTTTGGTAATTTGTGAGGTTTGGTGGTTGGTGAGATTTCTTGACGTGTTCGGGTTTTTTGATGGGTATGTGATGGAAATGGTGGGGTTGTTGATGCCCTGAAAGAGATTCTGTGCCTGCATTTTGGAGAATGGTTTGGGACTTTGGGTTTGGGTGGTGGCGTTTGAGAGGGGAATTCTAGGGCATGATCTGACAAGGTAATTCGTGACTTCTTTTTGGATAATGACTCCGACGGTTACTGGATTATCTAATATCGTTTCAGTTTTGATTTCACCTTTTTGCTCTTTCTGTTATTGATGAACCAGAAAGCCGATTTTCGAAGATAAAAGGAGATGATGATTCATAAAGCGACAAGGTCTGTCCAATGGAGTAAGCAAACTTTCAACTAAAAAACAATGTTGAGGGCATTAGCGCTTGGCTCGGTGCTTTTTGCTCTAATGATGCCAGTTTCAGTTGCTGATAATGGGTACTCCAAGTGTGATCGCGATGAGGATGGTTTCTGTAGCATCGAGAGCATACTAGGGTACCAGAAGGTGGCCGATTTCCTTATTGCTGTTGCGTATTTTTCCATCCCGGTTGAGCTAATCTACTTTGTTAGCTGCTCGAACGTTCCCTTCAAATGGGTACTCTTTCAATTTATAGCCTTCATTGTTCTCTGTGGAATGACTCATTTGCTCAGCTGTTGGGCTTATGGTCCACATGGGTACCGACTTTCAGTAGCTATCACTGTGTTCAAATTCCTCACAGCTCTGGTGTCTTCCACGACGGCTGTGACACTATTGACTCTCTTCCCTATGCTTCTGAGGGTGAAGGCGAGGGAGTTCATGCTCAAGAAGAAGACGTGGGATTTGGATAGGGAAGTTGGTATCATAAAGAAGAAAAGTGAGGCTGGATATCATGTCCGGATGCTCACCCAAGAAATCAGGAAATCACTGGATAGACACACAATTCTGTATACAACTTTGTTTGAGCTCTCAAAGACATTGGATTTGCAAAATTGCGCTGTCTGGATGCCTAATGAGAACAGGACCGAGATGATCTTGACTCATGAATTGAAAGGCAAGAACAGAGTTCTGTCGTCAAAACGTTCTATTCTTTACAGCGAGCCCGATGTCAAGAGAGTCAAGGAAAGTGATGGGGTGAGGATACTTAGCCATGATTCTTCTCTTAGTACTGCAAGTAGTGACGAGTTAGGTGAGCCCGGGGCTGTGGCTGCAATCCGGATGCCAATGCTCCGGGTGGCGAATTTCAATGGAGGAACACCGGAACTGATAAAGGCATGTTACGCCATACTGGTTTTAGTTCTGCCCCATGGATACAGAAGGTTTTGGACCAACCAGGAGCTTGAAATAATTAAGGTGGTCGCAGATCAAGTTGCTGTAGCCATCTCACACGCTGCAATTCTTGAAGAATCCCAGCTTACAAGAGAGAAATTGATGGAACAGAATTACGCATTGCAGCAGGCGAAAGAAGATGCATTGATGGCTAGCCAAGCTAGGAACTCATTTCAGAATGTAATGAGCAGTGAGATGAGGAAGCCAATGCACTCAATTTGTGGATTGCTTTCCCTGTTGAAAGATGAAAAATTCAAGAGTGATCAGAACTTGACTGTAGATACCATGGCCAAGGCAAGCGATGTTCTATCTGTCTTGATTGACGACTTGATGATGAACGATTCACTGAATGGAGGAATCCTATCAGGAACTCATGATTTCAGTTTACATACTGTGATAAAAGAAGCCGGTTGCATAGCCAAGTGCTTGTGTGCCCACAATGGTTTTGATTTCGTGATTGATGTAGAATCCTCTTTGTCAGATCAAGTGGTAGGAGATGAAAGAAGGGTCTTTCAGGTGATTCTTCATATGGTTGGTAACTTGTTGGATAACAACAAGACAGGAGGGGCTTTCACATTCCGAGTCCTCTCGCAGCAAGGTAGCCAGGGAATGAATGAACCAGGATGTGGTGCGACGAGATCTAACTCATCCAGCAATCATGTCAATGTTCGTTTTGAAGTCAAGATTGTAAACAACGATCCCGAATTTGATGATTCAGCTCAAACAAGTCCAAGTAGCAACCGATCTGGAAGACGGACTAGTGATGTGATCAACGGGGACATTAGCTTTAGCATGTGCCAAAAGCTTGTTCAGGTAAAACAGATAGATATTTTTCTTGGACTTTTGACTGCTCAAGCTGTGTAGCTCTCTCTTTTTCCTGGCTTGGTATTAGTCAATTTTTTTTGCTGATTTGTAAGCTTGATTTGTATTCTTCAAGCATTGTTTTAGAGTTGATTGTTGTAGTCCTTGACAGTTTGGTCTAATTCTTCTGCAGTGGATGGGAGGGAACATCTGGGTAGTACCCAATCCTCAGGGCTTTCCTCAACATATGGCTCTCGTCTTACCATTTCATCGACGTCTATCCATGGAGACCTTCCATTCCGAATTTCTAGACTCTTCACACCGTTCCTACCCTGAGTCCATCTTCAATGGCCTTCACATCCTATTAGTTGATGACGATGATATGAACAAGACAGTGACCAGAAAGTTGCTCAAGAAGCTTGGTTGTGAAATCACGGCTGTTTCATCAGGATCCCAATGCTTGGATACACTTGGTCGTTCTGGTTCCGGCTTTGAACTTGTGATCTTTGAAATCCAACTCAGTGACATGAATGGATTCGAATTGGTGGCCAGTATGCGGACAATCTGTAGCCAAAGTTGCCCATTGATGATCGCTTCATCGTCAAATGTCAACTCAGATATTTTGCATATGATTAACAGCTCTAGGATAGACGGAGTGATCCAGAAACCATTTTCGCAGCAAGGCATTGTAGACGAGCTTGGCAGAGTCTTGGTAGCAGCAAACAGGAAAGAATGTAGCGAGACTATGACCACATTTGGTCATCGACTGTATTCATCAGCTCACTCCTAGACTGTTGGATAATGTTTTAGGACTCCTTCAAAGTTCAACGTGCACTACGAGTGCGTTACCATTTAGTAACGAGCAGTAACATGTGCTGCTTGGAGTCGAGGTATATAGAGAAGGTTCAGATGGTGCCTGTGGACTGCACGGAAAGCACTGAGGTTAATACAAAGAGGGAATACTCCGTGAGCACAGTTCAGGAGCTCGTTGTTTTGAGATGATCAATGCCTTCTACTCAATGGACAATTATCACTTGGCATGCTTTTGTAAGGTGCAAATGAGCTTAGAATATAATGATGAGTCGAGGGCAATGTCTGAAAACTGATCTTCTAAAGACAACAAATTGCCTCTGAAACAGTTTAATAAAAAGCGGCTATCATGCCACTTAAAAATTTCAATCTCAATTTTTTTCCATACGTAACTCATTGGGTCAAAACGTCACAAAACATTGGACATAAATTTCGGTCATAGCTTTAGTTTTTTACGAGGAAGTCCGGACCGACGCATACCTCGATTAATTTCCGGACACTGACAAGACGTCGTCCTCCGAATTTTGAATATCAATATCGGATAAACGCCAACTTGGATTTCGAATCCTAAAATCTTGAAAAAAAAGATTGAGTCAAACACGATAAATTCATGTTTTAAAATTTCATTGAGATCATAGAAAACATGAAATTATGTCTTTAATGTTTTCACATCGTGTCAAAATTAACATTAATGTGTCTTGTTAGTTTTCTAAGATAATCGTTCAAAAGCGATTTCTCATTGATTTTGTCTTAAATAGAAAAATCCCAATAGACGTACTCGTGTCATGATCTCGCATTCGTGGCAAAAAGTGATTGAAAGAAATCTTGCGTTTTTGATTTGGTTTATTTATGCCTTATTCAAACGCTTTTTGCGTTACCACCAAACACCCACGATCTCATTTAGACGAAGATTGCCATGCCACCACATTGATTTTTTTTTTTGTGTTCCGTATTTGATTTGATTCGATTTGATCGTTGCCCACCTCATTTTCATTGGAACCCATTTCAATCATCAACCCAAAATCCAATCTTTCCCATTCCCAAAATCAAATCATCATACACGATATCAAATCCACCTTCTAGGGTTTCCAATCATTGATCAATTTTTGCCATTGAAGTGCTTCACTTTCTGCTTTTTTCTCAAACCTCACCACACGTTCTCTTTGAGGAAAGAAAGAAAAGGGTTCATTGTTGGATCAGAGAACAAGGAAAGTTTCCAGTTTGATCGAAAAAGGGTATTTTGGGGGTTGGGATTTGGTTCAGTTTCTGCCTAGTATGATCTTGTGGGGTTTTTCTCTTTGATATTTGAAATTATTGAGAAAAATCCAGATGAGAGTTTTGACCTAGGAGATATGGTTTATCTGGGTTGTGGTTTTATACAGAAAGAGGTATTGTAATGATGCAGAACTTGTAGGGAATGCGATCGGGTGTTGTTGCGATGAGCTTTGTTGGCAAAGTTGTTTGTTCTTGTGAGTGTATTGGGTTTGATTTCAATGAGTTTGTTTGGAAATGTTGAGTTGCTGAATCCTTAGTGAGAACATGGGATGCATTCATAGTAAACTGTGTAAATGCCAGTGTGGATGCAATTGTAAATGCTGTCATCCACGGCTTTATCGTGGTAAGAAGAAGGCGAACAGGAAGAATCATAACACTGGTGGAACTCCGCGGCGTAGTAGTCAGGATGTGCTTGGAGCTACAGAGAAATCATTGGATGTTGTTTCTGTTCCATCTCATGGTTTCAGCTTGCAGTATGCAGTCCTCACCCTGCAGGGTCACTACCCCGACTCGCCAGGGAAAGAAAACCAAGATAGTTATTGCATTGGGACATGTGTCCAAGGGAATCCGAACATCCATTTCTTCGGGGTATACGATGGGCATGGTCAATATGGCACAGCTTGCTCGCGGTTTGCAAAGGATAGGTTGTTGGAGAAGTTGGCGAATGATCCTGTTTTATCACAAGATCCAGTGAAGGCTTATAATGATGCGTTTAGTGTCACGAATAATGAGTTACATTCTTGTGATATAGATGATATGATGAGTGGTACAACTGCAATAACGGCCCTTGTTGTGGGTGATACCATATATGTTGCAAATGTGGGTGATTCTAGAGCTGTTATTGCTGTTAAGGATGGGAACCGAATTGTTGCTCGAGACATGTCTCGTGATCAGACTCCTTTCAGACAGGATGAGTATGAGAGGGTAAAGTCTTGCGGAGCTAGGGTTCTAAGCGTTGATCAAGTTGAGGGATCTAAGGATCCAAATATACAAACATGGGGCAGCGAGGAGACTGCAGGTGGTGATCCTCCACGGTTGTGGGTTCAAAATGGCATGTACCCTGGAACTGCTTTTACTAGGAGTATAGGAGATCTAATGGCCGAAAAAATTGGTGTTATAGCTGTGCCTGAGGTTGAAGTGGTTCGCCTAACGCCTGATCATCTATTCTTCATTGTTGCAAGTGATGGGGTCTTTGAATTTCTTTCCAGCCAAGCAGTCGTCGATATGGTATGCCTACATTGGACTTCAAATTTTCAGAGTGAAAAACAGTCTCTATTTCTGTTAATCGTTGCTCCCCTGAAATCCTCGATATTGGTTCTTAAAAATTATCTCCACATGGCTTTTGTGAGTGATTCTGGAATGTCGCATCTTATTCTTTCATGTATGACCTGTGTACTTTAGGTTGCAAAATTTCCAGATCCTCGAGACGCATGTACAGCAGTAGCAGGAGAATCATATAAGCTATGGTTGGCGAATGAGAAGCGAACAGATGATATAACTATCATTATTGTTCATATTGTAGGTCTGTCTCAGGTATGCATATGATAAACTTTCGTGGAATGTTGATAGGTTTTTCGTTTCCTTGTTTTTTTGTTGAAACTCATTTTAACTTCTGATAAGCTTGTATATATCATTGTCCCTTTCAGGCAAAATTGCATTAGTGGTATGCTGCCAAAATCTTGTTGGGGATGTTTTTGTTGATCTTTTAGATGGCCAAATGGAAAATTAATAAGCCGTCTACGTTGCAAATATAGTTCACCTTCATTGTAACTAGCATGTATTATAAACTGGATCAGTTTCAGCTCCTTGTATTATGATTACACACTAACCTGAAATTTGATAGCAATATTTATACATATCAAATAGTAGGGGCTTCAAATTTTGCTCAACTCCAAAATTAAAGGGAACACATACTTCGGAATATTATCTTCTGAGATTTAATTTTTCCCTCGATTGATGCTCTGACTCGCATGCTGTATGTGGAAGTATATTGCTTCTCATTGACACTTTAGTATCTTGTGTTTTAAACAGACTGTCTCTGAGGAGACTGATAGGATCGGTGTTTCTGAAATATCATGTAACAGAAGTTCAGACATGTATAATTCAACAGCTAGTGCCTCCTCAGGCCTGCAAACAGGTCGAACAATCACGCTGCGGGTTCAAGGTGCAGCTGTTGTAGCTCCATCTCCCGCATCATAATCTGCTAGGAGTTAACCTGTTGTTTATGAAGAATGGTGCTTATTGCTTCTTCTCCTCTGTTAGTTGAAGTCCCATTATTTGGCTCGTGCATATCCTTTTGAACTGGTATGATCCGCAATTATTAAGTGCTTTTGTGACATTCAGTGCCCGGTTCCTTCGGTGCAAATTAACTACCGGTTCCTTCAGTGCAAATTCACCTGGTCTACAGGCTTGCAGGTTATTTTCATTCATCCAACGGTTCATTGGATAGATAGAGTCGTGTACCACAACTTACTAAACAAGAAGTCGTAACTACACCACAATATACATGCCATTTATTACGTGACCAAACTGAAACAAAAACCTTAGCGGGTATCCGAGCTAGCAGATGAAGCCAACAACTACTTGAGTTCATCTCTGAATGGCACACCTTCAGCATCGTCCACCACGGTCTCCAAAACCACGTCGCTGGTGACACTCCCATCAACACCGGCAGCATTCGCGGATGAGCAGTTCAGACGGATCTCCCCCTGAGTGCCCGTCAGCACGCCTACCTGTCCCATCTTGATCATGGCCTTAACAAACTTATCAAAAAACAGCTCCTGGTCCTCAGCAAAGCTCTCCACGATCCCCTTGGTCACATTCTCCACAAACAGATCCTCGTCGGACGTAAACAAGCCTCGTCGCTCCACGAGATTTACATAGTACTTATTGTCGAATGTGTTCGGGGTGAGTGAGTCCATGTCAGTTGTGTTGGTTGATGTGTTGGTTGGGCAGACGATCTTGAGCTTGGCAGCCAGGGTCGGGTCCAGAGTCGGGTCCTGGGTGGGGTACAGGCGAGGGAGGAACGAGAAGCAATGGGATAAACCGATGGTGTGGGCACCTGAGAGCGCCACAGTGTCGATGGCATTGAGGCCCTTGGTCGCTAGGAGCGCGAGGATTTTGGTGGCGTTGCTGAAGGGTGATGGCAGGTTGGCTGAGACCGTTGCTTGTGTTGCGAAGGTTAGGCCGTCTTTCCTGCCAAGAGGGATGTGGTACTTCGGCCCTCCTGACTGTAAAGAATCGTCGAGGCAAAAAAAGACAATTGTCAAGACAGTTCCGAGTTTCTAACAGTATGCAACATATATGAGTTAAGATGAGTCATTTACCACGTGTGACCGTGACTACTAACATTTTAGTAAAGTCAACTAGAAAAACGTTGCTTCGATGAATTTGATCTATAGTATATAGTAAGTTACATGGATATGGAATATTAGCATATTCAAACTTAATTTGAATGATTTTGCTGAGGTATCATTGTACCAATTCTCTCCCTACAAATAAAGAAATGAACTTGACGGTCACCAACTATCAAAACGATCTCTAGACTTGACAAAATATATTGAGACTATTCAACTTTTGTAAAGAACTTCCACTATCCATTTCCTTATCTTATAAAATCTCCCATTTTCTTTTTCTCCACCTAATGTGATGAAATTATCAACTATATGTAGCTTATATGAAATGGAGTTCATTTCAAACCTAAGGGAACCATTGCTTCACGATATACAAATGAAAGAATTATTATCAATTTTTCGAAAAATCTCGGTTTCATTCAAATAAACATGCATGATGAACTAGCTAATAAGAGTCAGAAAATTGATATTCATCATATATATGGAATGAAGTAACTTGGGACTTCTGATAACTAGAATAGTAGTTGATTGACTAGTATCCAAGCAGATAAGATAAAACTCCCTGGTGTTTCCATCAGAATCACTAAAACTTCAATGGTATGAAGTATTGACCCAAAAATATTCATGAATTAATGGCACATCTCCTTACAAGACATGGCGACAGCTTGTACTTCGTTGATTCTATTAAAATGGAAAACAATGCTGTATTTTATCTTATTTTTTATGTGATTTTGTCGTTTATGTAATTGAAATTGATTTCATCAGGTAAAAAGCAAGTATTTTGTTTCGGAAAGCTCAGTCGATGAGAATAACTTACCAAGTGGACTGCGTCACGGGCAGCAATGGCGGCAATATCTGCACAGGAGACGACTTGATCACCACACTCCTCTTGAATCAGAGCTTGAAGGTCATTGATCGCTTGTAAAGCTCCTCGCCTTAAACTCAAGTTTGGTGGCGCCTGCTGCTCGCTGGGATTAGCGGCTGTTCCATCGAGCAACACTGATCCATCGCACCCCTACACATACATACATACATACATATATCACATGTCTGTTATCATATAGGTCTTAAAGTCTCAATTGATCATTAATCAAAGTTACGCCTTTTCTCGTGTATATTGTGTTTACCAACGATGTTTAAAACTAATTAACAAAATGCAGATTGAACTCACCTGAACGAAGCAATCATGGAAGTGGATGCGAAGCAAGCCTGCGGCCAAGCCTATATCTTGCTTGAACACTTCCTTGAGGTGTTTTCTGATTATAGTCTCAACTTGTGGGCAAGAGTAGTCATAGAATGCCCATTCGAGTCCTTTGGCAAGCGGGGTTTGCTCCTCGCCACCTTTGGCGTGATCAACATAATGCTTTGTGGCTGTTGTAGCAGACGAGTTCTGAGAAGCTAACAAGGAGAAAAGGAACAATGAGATGAAGCTAGTGATCATTGAACTATAAGAAGTAGTTGCCATTTTGTGTAGTTGTTTTGGATATACTAAGGCATGCACCTAGTTTTCGATTTATATAGTGATTTGAAAAGCTAACTTGTAGATAAAAAACTGTATGTAGAAGAGGAGTTTCATCATCACACAGTTTACCTTGGTGTGAATATCTACTATGAAAAGTATTAAAGTGTGCAAGTTGTCCTCAGTTGAAAAGTATATGAAACGTGAGGAATTTCACGATCAATATTCCGTAAAATTGTGTGAATATCAACTACGAAAAAATAATCAAGTGTGCAAGTTGCCCTCAGTTGAAAAGTATATGAAATGTGAGGAATTTCACGATCAATATTCCGTAAAATAGTGTGAATATCAACTTCGAAAAAATAATCAAGTGTGCAAGTTGCATTTAGTAAAAAAGTACTCCATCCGTTATAAAACATAAACAACGATTTGATTCGACACGTGGATTTATACGTATGTTGAATTTGTATGGAATTTGATGAAAAAAAATATATTTTTGACTATGGTTAGGTTTACTGTACCAGTTGTAACAGAAGATAGTGGGTGTACAGTAACAGATGGTGATTATTTTGATTTTTTTATGTGAAAAGATTACTAAATTTGATATAATAACATATATTTTGGGACGATCCAAATAGACAATTGTTGTTTACATTATGAAACAAAGAGAGTATATGAAATGCGAAATATTTTATGACTCCTATGAAATAACGTTGTTGATGCAACATTAGCGATGCTGTCATTTCATTATCAATATTTAGTGAACTTTATGAATGATATTCCCTCTGTCCCATAATAAATGCTATAAATTGATCGATACGAGATTTTATGTGTGTATTGAATTTATATGAAATTTTATGAAGAAAATAAGCGGGGTTTACTGTAGTAATTGTGAGAGGAGATGATGAATATACTCTACTTTAGTTTAATTGATTTTATATTTTTTAAAATAAAATTTTTTAATATAATAATATTATAATTATTATAAGATATAAAAAAAATATTACACTTACTTTGAAAAAGAGGGAGTAATATCCTTCTTGCTTGGGACCTTGTCTTGCTCGGACTTTTCTCATGACAGCCCTTTGAATCATTCATGTTACTGGTTATCTTTTCGAGATGCTTGTGTATGAATTGCTTTGTCATGTGTGAATTAATGAGCTCTTTGAACTTTTAATAGTAATAGTTGTGCCACTGACGGCAAACGAGAAAGAAATGCGCCCCTTGGAACCCATGGAATGTTCCGAACGACTTCCTCCAGTAGCCAAAGATAACTAATCATTACCGAAAAACATATTGAAGAAGGGTTTGTCGTTCCGAAGCACGTATGACAAGTAAAGGGACTGCATATGAATATATATATATATATACCTATTTCATATGAAATTTACAGGGACAAACATGTCTATAGGAATCAACAGAATCTCCTATGCCTCCGTGAGAAACTGGAGAAAAAGAATACGACAGGCACATATGGAAACGAAACTCTAACAGTAAATAACGGCTAAACCCTGAATACCGAGGTCGGTTACATACCCAGATGATGTATCTATTACTTTATTTTCATGAAGGCAACTAGATTCGTATACGAGAATTTCTAACAGCACAGTACTATATGTAAGAACAACAACGGGTGAGAACTATAAGCCAATGGTTTCTATCGCCTTCTGCTTTGCCTTGGACCAGTAGCTTGTCTTCTCTGATGTTCATGAACATTGTCATCTGAGGGAACAAGGTCGACCTTAACTATATGGTGATCAGATGTGCCTTTGGACGAGATGACGGAGTACGATCCAGGAACGAACTTGTATGTCAAGTCTGGAGATGACAGAATATAGTCTACCCGAGTACCATACTTGCAAGTCCCCTGCACGCCTGTTGCATTGCAATTTAGTTATATTCTGTCATAAATTATCAACAAAAGTTATACTGTCATTAACATCTGACGTAGGAACAAATCAAACGAAAGAGGAGGACAGTAACAAGAAAAAGGGAGAGTTTCCTCAACCCGAACAAGCTGTAGAATGGTTCATTGGCCAACCTGAACACCCTATCTCAACAGGTCGACAGTCAGACTCCACCACCTAAGCCGAGAAAAAGAATGCAAGAATGAAGGAGCTTACTCTGTCCTTTGGCGATGATAACCAGAGGCTCGCAGTCCCCAGCATAGACTTTTGCATCTTGATAGCCTCTTTCTTTTACTAGTTCCATCACTTGAGCTCCCGGTTTCGGCTTCCCAATGTTGTCGTAGTACTAAACGTTTAGTCATTCAAATAAACAAATTCAGCATTTCTGAAAATCCTTTATTGTTTTAATGAGAAATCGTCGGTGAAATGAAACAAGCATCACCTTGATGATATCACTCCATCTCTCCTGCGAGTAATCCGATCTGTCCAAAGAATTGAGACCTCCTGCCAAGATGTGGGGGCCCTCACTCGACTGAAGTATCGCCTTCGTTTGTTTCACCCGCCAATTCTCATCTAGGTAGTCAAGTTGGGTACAATAGACATTTATGTCTCCCATCCATGGAACTTCTATTGTAGCCTTAAGCACGTTCCTGTATTCAGCATACCAAACAAAAATAAGTATGCAAGTCTCTGCCTCAAGGCTTATGGTCTCATCATTTATTTTGTCCTTTAAAACAGGAAAGTTCACATCGTCTCTTAATTTGGCATGAGACAAATTCATTTTGTCAAAGAAAGCATCAAATGGATTGGATACCAAGAAATTAGACAGCCAGACTGGTCGGATTAACAATTTGGACATAAATTTCCGTATTGGACATTCTACTGATGGGATTACTCATCCTATCATCTCTCAACCCACATGCCAAATGCTACTACCTCAGAACTTTGCCCAGGAAGCACAAGCTTCATATTCACAGGAATTCTGAAGCTCGGCTAGAAATACTCAAGGACTAGTTCACAGCTAATTCACAGCTCAATTATTGGTAACTTCATTCCGTATAGCTCCTGATTCTTTTAATAATCATGACAAAAGAATACAGGATGAGACAAGACCAAGAGCATGAAACCTGATATCTTCATCATCGCGGATCTTCTGAACCCTCCACCTCTTGATCGGCCATTTTGAAAGGATCGCATTGCCATACTCCGGAGCCCAGCTTTCAGCAAAAACGTACTTCATTCCAAGAGCATTAGCTAGATCAGATAATGGTCGCATCCCTTGTTCTTCAGCAGCCTTGACATCTTGCAAAGCCCATACATCGGCATCGACCTCTCTGAGAACATCCAAAACAGTTCTGCTGCAGCTCAAGCCATCTAGATTACCACTGAACGGGAAACATAGTGGAGACCTCACTGTTAGATCGCTCATATGGTTCCTAGATGATAATATGTTTCCCTCATGCTGAATCGAGCTATGTAACTGGCTTTGTGCAAGGGAGATCTCATTCTCGGGAAGGTTAATCGAAACCCTCAATTTGGATTTACTGGGTTTCCTCGGCTCAGGACAATCATCGACAAGATGAGAAGGTCTAAGAATACCTCTAGGGAAGCTCTGTCTAGACATCAGCAGAGAGCCTTCTTCTTGGCCACTTGTCTTCTGAACTGCAGAAGCTACTGCGAACAAAGCAGCATTGAATGTGGCAATCCGGATAGGTTTAGCAGGCACTGAACGTTGGCCATTGGACGATGAGGTATGGCCATTAAGATGAACACTAGACTTGCAGTTGTTGGATTCTTCTTTGCCTCCACAATCTGATCTTGACCTCCGAAGCCTCTTTATAACAACTCGATGCTTTGGTCGTCTCCATATCAAACATTGTAACCTAGAACTCATGTTCTTGATCTTCCTCACCAGTGATAAATACAGACGCAACACTTCTTTACCGAAGGCTTTGTCTTCAGGCTTCGTTGATTTCATTAGTCCAGCATCGCAGCACATAAGGTGTCTGCATGACAAATACATATACAATCTCAGCCCAATCAACCAAAAAAGTAGGAGAGTAGGTCATGATTTTCCATTCTAGGCTTCCTTTCTTTCAACTTTTTTCACACGTTTAAATGACATAGGACCAGGGACAAGATAAAGAAGAAATCTGTCATTGAATCACGAAGGGAATCCATACCTACCTGGTTAATTAACTGGAAACATCATATTGAGACATGGTTTGCAAGGAAACTACAAAAGGGCCCAGCTCACCGCAGGACGTTGATGCTACAATGAGTATAGAACCAACTCCACCAAATCGGGTAAATGATCTGCTTGCTGTTTCATTGTTGTATTTGTTAACTTCATGCCATTGTCGTTTAGACATGTGGGTTGGGAGATGGAAAGGTTAATGTCAGCTTACCCAAGAATGATACAGGTTGTAATCAAGATAAACAATGTTCCAACTGCTCCAAAAGAGAGTATCTGCGCTGACAAGTGACCTGGATCGCGTTGAGGTCATATTTAATCAGAAGTACCAACTCCTCATTCCACCCATTTGGAATCTGCAAAAGCTGGAAACGAACAAACACAATTTGTCAATCCCCAGAAAGAAAAAGGAGATCTGCCAATTTAAAAAAAAGAAAAGATCTATTCAATTTTTCATTGCAGTTCAGGAATGCAATGGATAAACATTGGCATCTAGCACAATAAATCAAACAACAACAAAAATTAAAATCTAGCAATAGATGGAACGGTCCGAAGATCGGTGACAGCAGCAACAGCATGAAAATTGCACTTAACAACAGAAAAAAAGTTCACAGGAGACCAGCCTCAGCTCGTGCTGTTCAATTAGAAACATTATACCGTCTCATTATAAGCTTGTGGATACCAAGCCGTGTAGTCCGATTGTGCAATTACTTAGCAGTTGAAATTGGCAAAACCAGGATGAAATAAAAGCTGAGATAAGAAAGAGACGAGAGCTGACCTGTAGCTCGAAGACATTCATGAAGTTGGTGATCCCTACAAATAGAAAGTGCTTTATAACTTGACTTTATGACCAGGTTTGATCATCACCAAGCATAAATGGAAATTCAACATTGAGAAATCACAAATGAATATAAGAAAGAAAGCGGCATGCGACATGGATGACACATTGACGCTAAAAACTTCATCGGGCTAAACAAATCAACATCATTTAGTGTTGACATGATTCAGATCCAGATAAGTGTGTTTGGTGTGCTGATCTTCCAATCCACGAAGGAGTTTTCCCACGTTTTCCATGCGACTTGAGTTCTAAGAAAGGAATGAAACGATCTGCACAAAATTGGAAGAATTAATTAAGCAGGGAAAGCAGAACATAATCGATCATATACTCTTGGCCGAAGACATAAGACTTAAAAGAACAAATGAAATGGGATGAATCTCCTCGTAGTAGAGTAGACTGAATAAAGTTTTCACCAAATGTTGTTGACTAAATTTTGCTACTATGTCATGAGCAGACAATAAACAAGTAAACAAACGGAAGGGAAGAAGTCAAGGAACAGATGCTTCAACTTATGAGATTACACCATCCACGGAGTAGCTTTAAGAAAATAAACTAAGAGAACAACACAATGTTGTGAAGAAAGAGTCAAGAAGTGGACAGCAGCAGATCAGCAGCAACCCTAATCACACTGCAAGTTTCAAGTTAACTTAGCACGAGCCATTCAACAAAAAGCATTAAAAGAAGAAGCCCGACTGTCCAACTGAAAAGTTCAAAAGGATAAACATCATTGTACCTCGGATCGCTTCAAACTCCTGTTTGGTCGCGCTTGATACACAGGTACCTTGAATCCCCCACGACTTGTGACTTAAGAATAGATTCAAGGGGAGAACAATGTACCTACATAAATGCAGTAAATCACGCACGGCAGCACCGGCTATCTGTTCTTGAAACTTGAACCTCAGATATCCAGAACTCTTTTCACCCCGAGGTTCCCCTCTGATTCTGTAATTTTTTCTCTAAATATTACATGTGTGCCATGAGAAAGAATGAATATTGATTACTGGGAAAAAGAAACGAAATTTTACTCAAATTTTAGTAATGATCCCATCTAAAACTTCAGTACAATCATTGTAATTGTTAATATGAAAGAATGTAAAACATAAACGCACAGTACATATAAGTTATCAACATGTCGAGAGTTACAATGGGGAGGTCATGGCCCTTCCTCCAACTGACGTGCAGCGCCTTCCCAGATCCAGGTTCTGTCGTCTATTTTACCTAGAATCTGATGGACAACCCACAAGCCATGATCAAGCCTTTAAGGCTCTAACAGCTACGGTGGTACTCAATGGAGAGAAGCACCACGAGAAGCATTATGTTCCTTCTGTGCATCTAATCATCAAATATAGCCTCCAGAAGGTTACCGCATGAATCGTCAGTTGTGCTTTCTTCAAAGAGTCCGTTATGTCCACTTTCCTTCCTGGCTCTTCTTTCTTTGACTATAGAGTCCTCTAAGTTCGAACAGTAATTTCGCCTCACTTGTCTGGCAGGTCTCTCGGCTACATTGAACTTATTGCCCTCACGGGCAGTCTCCGAAAACCCTGCCCAAACTAAAGATGGAAACTTGTTAGTTGCCAAGGGATATGGTGTAGCTCACGTGTAATTTCTTCAGAAAATTGCTTGTCTGACAACAGAAGAAAGCAACAAAATAGCATTTCCATAATGTGCATCGGAAAAAAAATTGCAAGGAAAACTACATCATTGTTTTTTCAGAATTCAGAGAAGCGTCATAACAGAATATACTGTTATAGCAAGTATGAGGTCAAGTCCATACCACCAAAATGATGAAGGACTATTGAAGCTGCAACGGTCACATTCAAAGAAGCAGTCCCACATCCATATTGTGGAATGTAAACAAAAAAGTCGCATATCTCACATTCCTTGTTTGACAGGCCAGTTCCCTGCAAGGAACATGCAGCAGCAGGAATATAACCACAGATGATGAGCGTTAGAAAATATTCTTAACTTGCTAACACTGACACTTTAAGCTATCTTGCAATAACTCAATTGCCAACATCAGTAAATTGAACTTGTAAAAGTCACGTGAAGAAAGTTGTAGACACATGTTTTGTGCTAATAAATATAGGAGGAATACAATATCACTATAAAGAGATGTGGTTAAATTTTCTGAAACTCAATAACAATGACGACATACCCTATACTAGTGACTGTATCCCTATCATAGAAGGCAACCGAGCAGGACTTCTATATGCAACATGCAACATATCTCAAGAATCCAAAAAAATGTGATGCTATATCATAGAAATCTTCAAAATGAATATTCAGTTAGCAAACGAGCAAAAAGTTCTTGAGAGAAAGTATATGACAATAATAGAAACCTGTCATTTCTTAGATAACTAAATCAGGACCTCATTTAAGTGTGAGGCCGCACATATATACTATAGCACCATTTAACAAACTTGCATAAGTTTTCTGTCCTCTTTCCTGCCAATCACACTAAACTACACTTCAACAATAAGAACACAAGCGAACAATCACACAAGTCCACAACCACGCTGTGAACAACAAACAGTGTCAATAAAAGCTCCCTACATCCTAACACCAACCTCATTACCAAGCAAAAACGCAGTACTCCTCTTAAACGGATGCCGATCCACTGCCACAGCATCATCAGTAATCTCCACTCCACATATATCACAATCCCTCTCCTACACAACACCACCAATCATCAACACAGATCACAACACGATCAAACAAACTCGACTCCACATAACATATACGTTACAAATTTCTGTTAAAATTGACCTTGAGGAAGTTGCGAGCATCGGCGAGGGAGTAGAAGTGTCGGAATCTGAGATGAGAAGTTGCCCCGTGGCTGCCGAAGGCGTTGAAGTCACGTTTACCGACGAGGATGAGTTCGGAGACGCCGAAGGCGGTGGCGCTGCGAGCTAGGGTTCCGACGTTGTGTCGCTTCGCTATGTTGTGCACCACCACGTAGCTCTCGAATCCACCGCCGGAGATTTTGGGAGGAGACGACATGGAGGAGGAGAGTGCGGTGGTGAGAGGCGGGAGACGGTGGTGGGGCGGTGGCGAGAGGCGGCGGGGGAGCGGCGCGTGGTTGTAGTTTGGTGGTCGATGGTGAACAACGGGAAACATAATTTGCTAGTTAATAAATGGCATACCCAACAAAAGTCATTAAGAATTAACGGATTAAATTCAAATTTATTTCTATTTTATAAAAGAAATTTCGGATATCGAGATAAATTATTTCGGATATTAAAAAAATATCTTTTGAAAAAAAAAATTTCGGATGCATCAATGTCTTTTTCTCGAAAACATAAAAAAAATATCTTTCGAAAAAAAGAACCTCAAATTCAGGAAAAAAAAACCCGAAAGATCTGAAATTTTTTTGAATCTTGACCGTCCATCTCACAAATGAACGGTTAAGTAATGTTGACTGTATAATCCTTGATAATCAACCTATGTCATTTATCATCATCCAAAATATTAATAGATCATACTAACTTGTACAATCAATTGTTGATTCGAGAGGGTAGAAGTTTGATTCCCCTTAATCAATTTTTGAGTTTGAGTTTTATCGATATAGAAAATAATAATTTTACGGACTTGTCGTATCAGCAGTAAAGTCTGATCATTTGATGGAGACTATAACTTTCAAAGTCTGATCACTTGACGGAGACTATAACTTTCGGTTACGCAAAAATTTGACATAAGTTCTAAGACTCGCAAAGATAAACTAACCAAGTGCCCCGACCATGATGCCGGATTCCTTGGACTTGCGAACCCTTGTTCAACATTCTTAGATCTGATAGAGTAGGCGTACAACATCACAACTAGCACCTGCACTGAATATCGGCCTTGGGTATAGAGGTTGAATCAATAATCACAGAAGCCACTGTTACATTCATATATTAGCCAGTTCCTATCAGAGATAATACAGGTATGACCATGATAACAAGGATCAACAAACTCTTCATCTTTGTAGTGAAATTTCATTGTCTAAGCTTTTGAACATGATGCTTCAAATGCATTATTCACTCGCAAGAAAGGAGTCGCTCAAGCGCTTATTCATCACACACAAGTACCCTGTTACCCATGCCATGAAAATTTATGGGCGAGCAAAGCGTGCTGATATACGGCGCTGTATAGGGCTCCTACACGAAGGGCAATCCTTCATTCCTTGTTTCTCGTGAAGCTCGTTGCACGTCGTGCACACCACCTGATGAGCACAAGGAAGGAACACAACGGACATCTCTTCCGAGAGGCACATTACGCACTCCCTTTCCCGTTTTACCCCTCCTGTGCCTGAGAAGTCATCGAGTTCATTCTCCATCACTGAAAGATATAAGGCATGTGATTCCTTCACCGCAGTGGGGAACTTGAGGTCTGTGACCTTGCTCGCATAGCTTCCATCAATCCCCCTCCTTAGTGCTGCGATCTTTGAAGAGTCCATCTTGAGTCTCAGCCGCAATATATCTTTCTCGAGCTTCTGGATATCATCTTTATACTTCTGAAGATTGATTTCTGCCTTGGATTTGATTGCATCCTCTTTTGCTCTTGCTGATGCTTCAAGCTGTTCTCTCTCTTTTCTTGTTGAGTTTGCCTGTGTGAGCATTTCGTCCTTCGCCTTCTCTTCCTGTTTCCATCTAGCCTGCAACATTTTTTATCCTCTGAAGTTAGAAATAGATCAACAGTACTCCTTGCAATATGCTTCCTCAAATAGCTAGTGAGAAGTTCAGAGTGCGTATGGCGCCTCCTGCATACTATCAACAGATACACGAAAGAAAAGAATCAATAAGTCATGTGCACAGTCATACATGCCATTTATGATGCTCATCGTGCTTTCAACAGCTCCTGGTGCTTCAGTAAATCTAAAGGAAAAAGAAAAGAAAAGAAAAGCTTCTTCTTACCGTCCTGAGACCTGCACATAGCTCGATCTGTATGTACAAGAAATGATATATCCAGACGGAAGTCCATAGCACAGACTTAGAAAAATAACAAGAAAAGAAAAGAAAAAAGGATACTGCAAATGAGCTACAAGTTTTGAGATAGCTGAACCACCTTCAAGTAACTTATCCGGCTTGATTTCAAAATAATAGGAGCTCAGCTCATGTGGCCTTCGGGAAGGGGGAGGTTTAACAACAAAATTACGAACAACAAATTCTAATTTTATACAAAAACTTGCATCTCTGATTTCCAACCTCCACTTCATTGTACACTTTCCAACTTAATTAAGATAAACTAAATTGCATAATTTCTTACCTCACTTACCCAGAGGCTCTTCCGTCTGAGGATTGATCTTGTAAGTTGTAATCAAGGCATCCCTCAACAGAAGGGTGCTCATGACAGCAAAATAATTCATAGCGACAAAAGGGATGTCCATGACAGCAACATTATTAGGATCGCTTAAAAACATGACTTCAGAATACCATCTACTAGCATGTTCTTTCCACGAGGATGAATCGGCACTGACCTCTGATTGAAGCTACTTATATACTTCGACACTAAAAAATACTAATAGCTTTTAAAGAGAGGAAGGGAGAAAAAATGGTAAAGGATGCACAAACCTCAAGCTGAAGCTGTGTATCTTGAGCCTG
>JAOVYX010015221.1:0-28751 GCA_035668315.1 Drosera spatulata
CCACCACTCCTGATTGGTCCAAGAAAATCAAACACAATTAAGATATTTATAATAAATTCATCCACCAATCAGAACATCACATTTATGAGGGCGTATACTAACAATTTCCCATAAAACTTAGGATCTATTCCTCGATGAAAAGTGATTGAATTGACGATACCACCCTTACCACGAGCAAGATATGTGGTAAGCTTGCGTGGAACCCTTTACATTGTCTTCAATGATGGCACGTTTGCCATTGACAACTCTGCCATTGGCAACTTTGTCATTGCCATTGGATACAAGAGTCATTCTGGGAAGACAAGATGCGTAAGACAAACATTTTATTAAGAAACCCACCCAAATAACAATCAGTTGAATCATGCCCTGAAAATATTGTGCATCTGTGCATTAGTTTGGGTCGGTATTTGTTATGCAGTCCTGGCTAACTGACACTGATGGTGTTAAGGTGCTTAATCATGTCATTAGTGCTTGTTGGCAGAACCCATCAGGTTTTTTGATTCACATCTCTACAGTTGGTTATGCCAATGTAAAAGAAGTATAATGTTCATATGAGCGGTGTATGATTGTATCCTGTGCATCCTTGTACTTAATTTTGTTATGTTTTTTGATGGTCACCTTACCAAATGCGTAATTGTAGTATGCATATAAGTTTTCTTTTTCTACTACAATTGTTCTCCATAGTGTGTTGGTTTAAATGGACCGTTCTCACTAGTGGAACTGTTTATGTATTGAAACAGAGTAGCGGCGATTCAGGTGCTAATGTGAAGCGCCTTGAACTAGAAACAGATGCAAAAATCGAGCACCTGAAAGCCCAGTCCGCAAGCATTTCTCCTGATGTTGTGCAGATGCTCCTGAAGTATGTTACAGCTGTGAAGAACTGATTTCAGTGGACTGCAGTCCGTGTGGCCGAGAGCCTATGTCATCTGGAGGAGTTTATCATTTCTCATCGCCTATTGGTCTTCAACGTCTGCACTTTTTCCCATGTCTATAATAGTATTTAATGTTTGTCTAGCGTTCTTGTCCATTGTCTTGACCTGCTGGGATGAATAAACCTGGTCGTACTTTGTGCTTGGCATCAATGGTTTGATTCTTTAGGACTCTGCAGTTCTGCTGTATTTGTAACTTGCAAACTATTCGAGAGTTGCAATTAAGCTGGCGGCAGATAGGTTTCCCTGATTCATTGCTTGCGTTCTATCGGTGAGATTGCATCTATTTAATCTACTAGGGAAACAAAAAGGCAATTTTGCAATGGATACTATTCTGGCCGTTGCATATTAATAAAACGTAGAGACGGATCCGACCTTATACACCAAAAAATTGAAAAAAGGGGAAAAGATATCTTAGCAATGCAAAAGTCAAACCTGTTGCAAAACGTTTAGCATATCAAAAACAGCGACGGATGTGGTCGCTGAAACTCTAATAAACTATGGTATTGCAAGGGTTTTCATTGCTATTGTTTTTTTTTTTTTTCTCGATAGTTGAATTACACAGGCTGTAGCAAAGATCCCAAATCAAAGATAGAGTCTTAACTGCCATATCATAACTATCCAACGACTAATAAAACCAACCAAGGAAAAACGTCAAAACGAAAAAACACTGGCAAATCTTCTCCTTCAAATAGCTGCTCCAGTATTTCTATCGTATCTTGATGTGTGTGAAAACACACATAATTTATTATAGTTAAACCTATTGTTTTGTTGTCTTTGAGTCCTTTTTGTTACGTTTTTAGTTTAGTTTGTGTCTTTAGACTTGGATACTGTTGTTTCTTTGTTTTTGTGGCAGATTTGATTGTGTGAAGGCGTGAATGAATTGTTGAGTTGATTGTGGAAGGTCATTACAAGTGATGATGTGAAGATGAAGCTTTGAGTGAGATCTTGGTTGTGATTTGAAGTTGTTTTTCTTGATTCAAGATGATGATTTAATGCGTTGGTAATTTGTGGATGCGTCAGTGATCGTTTGGTGATGTTTCGATGGCAAATGGATGTGTTTCGGAGCTATAACGACCAAGCCTGACCCATGTAAAACCTGTGGAGATCATCCCTAGAGGTCAAACCTGTGTAACAACCGTTACACTTAATTGTAACGGCCGTTATAGCCATGAATCGTGGTTTTTGAAAACTCAAAGTTGTGTAACGGTCGTGACAGGGGAGCTGTAACGATCATTACAGAGGTCAAAAGTTAGAATCTGTTTTTTTTATTCGAATTTCAAATTGATTTTTGGGGTTTTTTTTTTAATAAATATCCATGTATTCTACTCATTTTAGAGAGAGTTTTTGGTCGTTTTTCAGAGAGGTTCATTCATTCCACAAAAATCCTAGATTAAAATTCTTTGATTTCCTTACTTGTGGAGATCGGATCAAGGTGTAAGGCTTCGCATCTCATTGTTTTGTCATCGGATCTTCTTTATTCAGCGTTGTATTGTCCTTCTTTCTCTGTTTATCTTCAGATTATAGTTGTGATAATGCATGTTGATATGTATGTGATGATGATCATGATCATGAGTGAGTAGTCACTTTGTAGGGAAAGGTTAATGCAATTCTAGCTATATTGGATCATGAGATAAAGTAGATCACCTAAACCAGTTTCATATATATTAATTGATGTATGAAATCTAACCTTAATCAATGATAAGTTATGAAATCAATTGGTTTGGCCACCTATTGATATTATAACCTAATTATTAATCGCGGTAAGTGATTAATTTGATAGCAAATAGCGTTCATGATTTAAGCTCATTGTCATAATGCTATGATAGATTGCATTTGAACATGATAGTTTAACCTCATTGCTATTAATGTTCATGTTTGATGAATTCTCTTGTATTGAATCAATTTATTTATTTTTAGCATATACGAGCTCATCAGTATGCTAGAGATGAATAGGTTAGATTAATTATACAAGCTCATTGGTAATTAATATTCTAACGAATGCAGTATTTTATATCCAAAAGTATTGCAACTAGAGATGAATAGGTTAGATTAATTATACAAGCTCATTGGTAATTAACATTCTAACGAATGCAGTATTTTATATCCAAAAGTATTGCAACCAAACCTTTCTAAAATAATGAAACCATATGATATTCATTCATGATTGATCCTAAAAAGTTAGAACGTAGTTAACAACCTCTCGACATTTTTGTCATAAAAAGAAACATCTTAGTTCACATTCTCTATAAAATCATATTGTAATTATTTAATTTCAGCTATTCAATTAGTTTAATTAGTAAAAAACAACCCCTCGAAAGAGCTACTACATTTCATTAAGTCGGTAAGGTCTTGTCGTGATCATTACAAGCCTAAATATTACACCAACCATTCTTGTGGGTTCGATCCTTACTTTCATTACTGTAATTAATTAGAATGCATCTACAGTGTGAGTAAGCGTACAATTATCTTAATTTGACCGCCTTGCGACGGGCATGCCAAGTTTTGATGTTGTTGCCGGGGACGATAACATTATGTCAAAAGAATTATTTTTGATTGTTTGAATCATTACCTATCTCTACTAATTTCTATGAAATTATTTTTAATTTATTAGTTTTCTGGAAAAAAAAATTTGCATATCAAAATTTTTCTGATTTTTCAAATTTTTTATAGTATTTTTGAATTTTATGAAATTAAGAAGTGGTAGGATTATAAATAGCCAAGTTCAAAAGGTTGTGAGTCAATTCGAATCAATACAACTTGCACATCCTACTCCTACCTCAAGTTCTACACCTTCTTTCTCTTCCTCTAATATCAACGATCGACATAATTTTTCTCCAATTGAATTCGCAAATTTAGATATGGCAAGCAATCAAGCCAATATTCCTCTAAATGCTCAAAATAAACAAAATGCTCAAAATGTTCAAGAACCTCAAGTTGATAATCGCACATTGAGAGAGTTAGTTGAGTATGATGGTACAAATAAACCTCCATTGTGTATAGTGTTCCCTGGTGTCCAAGGAAATTTTAAACTTAATTTTGGATTTTTACATAAATTATTCTCTATTCATGGTCTGTCTGGTGAGGATCCTCATCGGCATTTAAATAAATTTAGGATAGTTTGTGCAAACATGAAACCGGAAGGAGTAACTGACGAAGTCAATAAACTTATAGCCTTCCCATTTAGCGTTCAAGATGCCGCTAAAAGCTGGCTTTATGACTTACCTAAGGGAACAGTAAATACATGGGGCAGATGAAATCCCTATTTCTCGATAGATATTTTTTCATCTCTTAAAATCACGAATATTCAGAAGAAGATCTGCTCTGTAAGACAAAAGAAGGGGGAATTATTACACGAGTATTGGGAATGCTTTAAACGTCTATGCTCAAACTGCCTAAATTATCAATTCTCAAAAAAATTTCTCATTCGATATTTTTATCAAGGACTCTCTGCAGCAGACAGAGGATTGATCGATGCAGCATGTGGGGGTGATCTTCAAGACAGATAACCACGAGTTGCATGTCAAAGTCTTGAAAAGATGATTGTCAATTCTCAAGATTTCAGTCGCGATGATGAACATTCTCGTAATGTCCAAGTATTGTCCTCTCTTCCTAGTTCTGCTAACAAAAAGTTTGATCAATTAACTTATTTGCTTACTAAAGTCCTGACTATGTATAATAACATTCTTTAAGTGAAATCTTGTGGAATTTGTTACAATATACGACATCCAATTGATTCTTGTCCGATATTACAAGAAGAGCAAGCTAATGTTATGGGATTTTCAGGCCCACCAAGTCAACCAAGGCAAAATCAGTGGAACTATAATCCGTGAGAGAACGCAAGTACTATAATGTTGAGGAGTGGAAAGGAGCCGTGTCAAAATCGAGGGAAGTTGAAAGTGAATTAGAAGTTCAAAATGAAAATGGTAATGATCAAGAAGGAAGTCATAACGAACCCCAAATACTTGAGAAACATATGTTTGACCAAACTGTGATAAAACAAACCTTATCTGTCTCATTTTCGAGCTGTCTAGCGAAGGATAAAAAGCTGTTGCAGAAAAAGATATTTTTGAACTCTTCAAGAAGTAGAGGTTAATATATCTTTATTGGATGTAATAAAACAAATTACGAGATATTTTAAATTTTTGAAAGAGTTTTGCTCCAATAAAAGGCGCTTTAAGGGACATAAACGTGTGATGGTTAGTGAGAATGTCTTTACTGTTTTACAGAAGGGATTACCTCAAAAACAAAAGGACCCTGGCATGTTTACAATATCTTGCACAATAGGAAGTGCAGAAATTTTAGGATACCTCATTGATTTAGGTGCGTCAATTAATGTGATGCCCTTATTAATTTAAAATTCTTTGAATTTAGGACCATTACAAGCTACCGGAGTTGTCATTCAACTAGTTGATAGGTCCGTTATCCTATACGTGTAATTGAAGATATTTTGATCAAAGTGAATGAGCTTGTATTTCTTACTAATTTTTATATTTTGAAAACAGATGATGGATTAAGTTCAAATTCACAAGTTCCAATTTTGTTAGGGAAACCTTTTCTAAGGACTGCCAATACAAAAATTGAAATGAATAGTGGCACATTGTCCATGAAATTTGATGACGATAGAATTATTTTGAATATTTACGACATCATGAAACAAAAAGTGATGAAGGCTTTTCGGTCTCCTCAATAAATTCCTTTATGTCATAAGAAGATAAATTATTTAATTTAAATGAGTATGAATCATGGAGACAATTATGCAAATCGATGGGGAGAAAGAAGATTTCCTATTTAAAAATTATGATCATGATTTGACAATCCTCGAAGAAAGATTGAAAAATCATGAAAAGGTGAAATTACTTAAATTACCTGCAAGTCATTATAAGATTCAACCCTTGGAATATGTGAAAGCTGACTGCTATACTATGGTTGCTGTTGTCCTGCAAACTAGCGCTAGTGTCGACGCATTTGACTATGGGGAACGAGCGAGCAAGTTTGTCGAGAGATCAAATAGGTTAGATCAAAGATTGTGACAATATTTTTTCAGTTTATATTGCTATAATCTAACAGAATATATTGTTATGTCAGCTGAAATGTTAAGTTTGGTTTTATATCGTTGTAATCCAACAGAAACGTTGATCACTGTATTCATTTTTTCACTTTCTCAAATGCATTTACAATGTAAAATCAAAGTAATGAAGTGTATATCTTTAAATTTGATTTATAGTACTCATATTGATATACGAAGTAATCTTTGATACAAAATTAGCAAAGATTACAATACTTGTATTTGTATTTTCTCATATATGAAAGAGAGAAATATAGATATGCAGTATAAACTATTGCAAACCTATCATATTTTCTCTTGAATAAGAGACATGAAAGACAAAGTGCAGTATAATTTTTTGCAGAATTAATAAATTATGATTTTATATATAGTTCTTGCATTACAAACTTATCTGTACATAAAAAACATCTTAGAGCTCTTACCTACACATTTAATACGTCTTTAGTTGAAGAAATATATTTGTGAGTTGACATGTGCAATGCATCAAGTTCTTGATAATGTATCAATATATATTAAGTTCACATTTGTAATGTATCTATATCAAATTCAATACTTGTATCAATATCAAGTTCTTGGTAATGAATCACATTTCTTTATAGATATTGCCAAGTTCACATTTGTAACGGAACAAGTTCTTATAGATTTTAAGTTCAATATTATACTAATGCATCAATTTCACATAATATGTTACCTATAAGTTCTTAGATGTTAAAGTTGTTGCCTATATTTTTTTCAAAGTTGTTACCTACAAGTTTACATATTGGTAACTTCTTAGAGATTGTAATGACACCAAGATCAAATTCTAGCTTAGGTTATTTGGAATGTTTAAAGCACACGACGTTTAACACAAAGTGATGTACATATTCTAGTTATCAATTATTATCAATATGTTCGATCAAATTCTAGTTTTTAGCAGATGTAATACAAAATTATATCCTCATTGTATCCTTATCGTTATATGTTCAAAAACCGATCATATGTTACAAAAACCAACTTGCAGTATACAAAACCAAGATGTGATATACAATATGAGCAACACAGTACACGAAAGATCAAAAACATTATTCAAAACAGAAATCGTAGTACTCAAACTGAAAGTGAAACTACACAAAAACAAGTTGGTAGACATCTATTATATAATGTAGTAGCTACAATGGTATGTTCAAAAACACCACAACAACAGCAGTGTTTACATCTAAATGCAACAGTTCAGAGACAAGTTGTCAAAAATATAAGCAATTACAAGTTTTCATAAACAACCATGCAATCAGCTCTTCGATTCGTCTTCCTAAACACATTGATCTTCCTTTAACAAGAATATTGCATCTCTGACCTCTTCAACCCTATTTCTATCGTCCTTGAACGTGCCCATAAGTGTATCACAAAACAATTCAGTCCATATATACGTAAAGACCACTTTCTCACTATCCCAAGATCCCCTCCCTTCATATAACCAGACAAGATAACATTTCACAACGTAAGATCCTATATCAACATCCCATCAAACACAACCCTCGTATCCCCAATATCTGCCCCTCCAAAATAAACAGTCAACGTAGCGTTGCATGCAGTCATGTCCTCTCAGGAATTTCGGCAAACACCTTCCATGCATCCCCTAAACACCCGTATTCTCCATACATACTTATCATCGTCATCCCAACAAACAAATACGTACCAAACGCATGACTCATAGCCTGACAATGTACCTGAATCCTAACCCTTAACGCGCTCGAGTTCGCGATCACCTTTAAACACAATGCATAAGAGAAACTATAAGGAACTAAGAAACTCCTTCCTATCTCAACCAACCCACATATACTTGGAGATCCATGAACAAGGACACACGTATCTCCTCAGCCTTGGCAGCAAGGGACTCAGTTGCTGGCGACATCGTCATAGTTAGGTGCTAAGGAAAGAGTTGTAAATGGAATCGTCGTTGCAATGATGATCTTCTTGGTAATAAAGGATATCTAAAAAAGATGAATTTGGATCAGCTGTGTTGGAATGAACAGGTGATTTTGATGGTGAAATGGTGGATTAGCCATTTGATTCTTGTTCAGGGAAGAAATGGGTTTGTGTCGGGGGAGATATGAGGAAGGAAAGATGAAATTGGGAATGACAGATTAAAATCTCTAATCTATACATGACATTTTTTTGAATGTCCAAACAAGAATAAAGAGATAACAATTTTCTAAATGTGATGGAGAGGAAGAGTGCAGTGGCGTGGTGGTGGAGTTGATAGAGAGAAAAAGTGGCGTGGTGGTGGAGATAAGAGAGAGGAAAGGATGATGACGTGACAAAATAAACGATAGGTGTGTGGATTGTAAGAAGAATATTGAGTAAAATGAAAACTAAATTTAGATCGGGAAGTAATGTGTATGTAAAAGTGAAAGGGGTAGTGTAGTGCTCTTTTAAACTCATGTAGGGATTTTTAATTAACTCTCCCTTTTAAATGCCATTTAGTCCAATTCATGCAATATTATAGACTTTCACAGAATAAAATTAGGACATATTAGTTTACAATATAAACTTAGGACATTTATTTATTTATTTATTTATTTATTTTTAAGTAACGCGTTCATTTCATTTATAATAGCCAACAAAAAGATTTTACATGGGCTCAGCAAGGGATAAACATGATCTACACAAGCATTCAAAACCAGATAAAAAACTAAACTTGATACAAAATATCACGAAAAAGATCAGCGGGCCTCCTTCCTGTCTTCTCAAAAGCCCTTCTATTCCTTTCACACCATATTTCATAATTAAAGCCATTGCTGCATTAAGCCTACGAAGCATCCTAGCTCGCCTGGACTTCCCCTTTGCAATCTTGCATAACCAAGCGATTCACACATCCCAAGGTAAGGATTTCTATTTCAGCTTGCAATGAATAAGAGCTCCTTCGACTATTTCATGAGAAAAAAGGCACAAAAAAAACAAGTGGTCACATGTTTCAGGTTGCAGTCCACACCACTCACAAAGTATCATCCTGGAGCATGAGTTTTTCGAACAACCAACGTTTGGTCCTCAGCCTTTTCTTCTTTATTAGTCATACAATAAAAGAATGTCTGGGCTTTATGGACTTATCCCATATGATTCTGCACCATGGAACATTTGATTCAGGTTTAATCATCAAGGAATATGTCTCCTTGATCGAACAGGTATCTGCAGATCTGAGGAATTGCACTTTTTGCTGGTCATGATGAAATGATGTACTCTCAGTAATCTGATCTCTAGCTCTGAGTAGCATATTCTATGAGTACGAGATGCCACTCTTCGCTATATATAGCCAAACTCCTACCTTTCAAAAAGTAGGCATGAATCCCTTGAACCCACATCCTTTATTTCTCATGTTCAATAGCCTATATTTGCCTAAAGGTTAAGGCAAGATTCCAAGAGCTCAGTTCCTTTACACCAAAACCTCGTTTGCTCATAGGCTTACCCACTTCACTCCAAACAACTGAGATTTTTTGTCTATTTAGGGCTACTCTGGATCACAGAAAGGTTCAACAAATGTCTTCAATCTTGTCCATTACAGAAGTAGGGAAAAGAAACACTTGTGCCCAGTAAACCTTTATTGATGTAAGGACAGCTTTCAACAAAGTCAAACGGCCAGCATAGGACAATTATCTTGAAGTCCAGCTCTTTATTTGTGGTAACATCTTATCTGTGAGGGGTTGGTATTGGCTAACAACCAGTCGATGGACATCAAGGGGAACCCTCAGGTATTTAATAGAAATTCACCCCTATTATCGACATCATTTTGCCAGCACTCTTTTCCATACTAGCTCTCAAGCCATAAGCATCACCAGAATTGAGCATAACCCCCTTAATAAGCTTCACAGAATCAACATCCGCCTTGCAAAAAAGCATAATATCATCTGCAAAACATTAGTTGACCATCATCAACCTTTTGCATCTAGGATGATAGCTGAATTTCTTTGCCTGAGCTATCTGATGAAGACTTCTAGATAAGAAGTCCATTACTAAAACAAAGAGATAGAGGGATAGTGGATCTCCATGCCACATAAAAAAACTTCAGAAAAAAAACCACTAACACAGACAAAATACCCCACAGTGTTGTAGCACTGCTTAATACAGCCAACAAAACGAGGAGGAAACAACGGCTTCAGCATAAGTTTTTAAAGAAAGTCCCAATCAACCGTATCATATGCTTTTCTAATGTTAATCTTGACCATACAACAAAGGAAAATTCTTTTTCTCTCATAACCATATATGAGATCTTGACAAAGCATCACATTATCATTTATATTCATGCCCTTCACAAAAGAACTTTGGGCTTGATGAACTAAATGACTCATCACATGCTACATTCTATAAAAAAAAGCATCTTGGCAACAAGTTTATATAACACAGAGCAGCATGGAATTGATTTGTAGTCACTAACCATAGTAGGGTGAATGCATTTAGCCACTAAATGTATTGTAGTAATATTTATTTCTTTTAATAATAAACCAGATTTAAAGAAATCCAGGACTTCTAAGCTCACCTCCTCACCAATGACAGGCAATGCCTTCTTGAAAAACCCCGCACAATACCCATCAGGACCTGTAGCCCGTTGATCATCAATGTCATGTAGAGCATGTAGCACATCCTCGTAAGAAAGGAGTTAAAAAGGTGCTCCTGCTATTTAGAGTTAAGGACATCGCCTTCTGAAATAGGACTCATATCAGGCATTGTATCGACCTTACTCAACAATGTTTTCATAAAGCTGAGGATCTCTTCCGTAATCATGTCATCAGAATTGCAGATCACATTATCACTCCGTGTCAAACAAGATATTTGTGATCTCCTTCTATTCTTCAAGACACTGTGAAAACATGTGATATTTCTGTCCATGGAACCCAACCGGTCATCCTTAATCGTCAATTTTGCTACTAATATAAAAGGTAGTCGCAACTTTAGCTATTAAAAAAATTTCTTAGTCGCTAAGCTGTCTGCCGTAATATTTTAGTAGCTAATTTTGCAACTTAAATATTTTTTGTGGCCAATTTTACGAGGTTAAAATTATTTTTAGTTATCAAATTTGAGACCTAACAATTTTATTAGCTGATCTTACGACCAATATAAGTTTTAGTGGCAAAATTAACCAATGAAATTTTTATTTGGTGCTAAAGACCCTCTTTTTTTTTAGTGAGTAATCAGTACAGTTAGGAATCCCAATTTTACTTACAATCTTTTCTAGTGATCTTTTGTCCCAACATGCCAGATTCGAATCAGGTAATTGGATCCCTGTGGGGACCCTGTGCATCGTCTCCTCTTTGAGACAGAAATCAAGAGACCAGTTATGGAGGACGAGGGGTCTAGCATTGGAAAACCATAGAGCATTCATTATTTTCTCCTTACCAGGAGCATCAGAAAAAAGAAACATATAGTAGCCATCATTGTGCAAATGTATCTCAAGACGAACGTCACCAGTCCAATGAGCACGTACATAACCCTCCATAGCCGTAAAAAGGACAAAGTTACCAACCACATAACCAAACTACCCTCCACAAATGACTTAGTCCTTGAATCCTGCTCCTTCTCTACTTGATCAACCCAACTCAGTTTGATCGAGTTCTCAATCGGGGTTTTGGGAAATGGCTTCGCAACATCATTTCCCTTGGTTACACTCTCTCTATTTCCATCATTGTCAGGACAAACCTCACACCCCCTATCCTTCAAACGCGATTCAGTTTCATCGCCTTTCATCGATGAACCACCCTCAGATTGCTTCGCCGAGGACTTCTTTTTCATCCTATTTCTCTTCTTCGAACCACTACCCTACGACTTCGACGCACTCTCTTTCGCCTTTTGCTTCTTCGGACGACCTCTCCCACCCATAACCAGTGGTGGTGTCGACGACTAATCTCACCGTGTTAGTTCCAGTCATAGGAAATACAGAGGGGGAGGGGGGGAGTGAATTGAGTATTTCAAACTTTTTTGATTTTTCATGAAGTTATGTACTGAACTCACAATGTACCGATTCTTACGAATGATCAGTTCTCAGATTATGCAAATTCCAGTTTTGCTAATTGATCAATATTGAATAGTAAATAACACAAGATATATATTGGTTCGTCTTCGACTTGGTCAAAAAATTACGTTAGAGCACTCCACGAAACCTAAGCCAAGGTTATCTACACAATAAAGCACTCTCAAAAACATTTTCTATTATGCTCCTTGTGATTGATTCCTATCAAAACCATTTCTTGCTTTTCTTAAATACAAAACAATGAAAAAAAAAAACCAATATGGGTTGGTCTAATGGTGTTCGACTCAACTTTTTTTTTGAAGGTCTTGGCTTCGAATTCCACTAGCCTCAAAATCCAGATTAGCCACACCCGTTGAAAAAGGATAGTGGAGAGGTGCAAGACATGGGAAAGCAAAAATAAGGAATCTATCCAACCAATTAACTCTTAGTCAAATCCCATGTCTCCATTATATAAAGACGTTCCTGGTATAAAAATTATTGTTCCAAAACAGATAATCAATGAAAATATCCAAAAATATATTTTTAAATCTTATCCGAGAAACCAGAGATTTGTAATAGAATCATAACTGTCACATGAGCCGGTTCATGAAAAGAACCAGTTCTTTCCAAAACAAATTTATTGATTCAAGTCCTAACTGCTCATGACTTTAGCCGACTAAAAGAGTATCATACCTATTTACAATATACAAGAATCAACGTAGACCGAACTGCAGATTCCATCCAGTAACTCTTGCATACTGATCCTCAGTTGCTCTTTGAGGTTGATGACTTGATTAATTACTTCTTTTTGTCCATCAAACTTCGATCAAGAGCTTCTGATCATCACTAATCAGGATCAAATGATCTTCAGGTCCATCTTTGTTTGATTAAGACTTCATGTGATACTTTAAACACCAAACCTGTTAAAATGCACCTGCACATATTGAAACTCAAAACATCATAATTGCATTATTGTTTATTATCATCAAAATATTTGAGGTTCAACACGCCGACGGCTAGGGTTTTTGCCCTCTAGCGCTCTCTATGATAAAGACTTTTAGTTTTTGATAGAAGAAAATTGAGACTTTTTTTTTTTTTCATGGTATAGAGTTGAGAAATCGAAAATCTCACAGAATATCTTTGGGTATTTTACCTAGTGAGAGGAAGGGTAACAAAATGATTTTGTTTGTCTTGTTACCCTCCTTTGTATTGTTTCTTTTGCAAAATATATATTGCATTTAGATTACCTCTAAAAGCAATTTCACCTCTTTCTTATTTTCATAAAATGACAATTGACACCTATGTCCAGATGTCATTTTTTGTTGTAAAGGAATAACAATTAGACATGATAAAAGGGTTGGGTTGGGTGATCCGACCCGCGCATCTAGCGGGTTGGATAATTTTACCTACAGGTAAAAAGATCCGAATCTTAGTGGATCCTAAATCTTTGATCCATTATCCACCAGTTTGGATTACGGGCACGCAAACTCGACCCAAGAGTTTTAGAAATCAAAAAATACAATAAATGAAAATATGCTTGTCATTGTAAATTTCTTAACAAATAGAAAAAATAGCATTTAACCCTTTTACAGTATTGAGTCGTGACACATGACCCCTATCAAGTTTAAAAATATGCACCTAACCCCTATATCGATAAATAAAATCATATTATTTTGACACGAAATCACATTAAAGAAGTTCATAAATATATCATATGTATATACTTCACTAGCTTTAAAAGAAATATTTTGACACGAAACATCATTCAAAAAATTTAATAAGAGGGTCATCCGTATATTTGTAAAATTGAGAGGGATCACTGTCGAATAGTTCAGGAAGGTTTTATACTCTTTTTCCTGACAAATACACAATTTTCCATAAAAATTGCATTAAATCCAAAAATTCAAACAAATTACTAAAGATCAAAGAATATTTTTATAAACGTTTGACAAATTTTTACTACAGATGAAATCGTAAACATCTAATGAATTAAAATGATAATCAAATTTGGGGGAAAAAAGGGGAATTTCTTTTCCTCAAGTGAAATGCAAGCTAATGTTCGGTGCAAAAAATAATAATAAAAATAAATATATATGTTTTCTTAACTATTAAAAAGAAGCGATAATTAAAATATAAACATGTAAGAAGAGATAGGTTGCGAGTTGGGTGCGGATATCCATGGATTAAGTCATATTGGGTTGAGTAATTTATCCGCAAGGTGTCCGTAGGTTTGGGTCCCATTTTTCCAGGTCTAATAGCAATGTCATTTTTTTTGGGTCAAATTTGACCAATAAAATGATAACTGCAAAATGTTATATCAACCCAATTTATCACCTCCCTCCATTTACATCCAAGCTATAAAATGTTAAGTGATCGGAAGAAATAAGGGTAATGAAGATTTCAAATAAATTACTTAAGATTAATTTTTTTTTCTCTTCCATTTCTCTTTATCATATTCTTTTAGGAATCAAATCGCCATTTGATAGTTTAATTAAATCGAGAGAACATAGATCCAATTATTCGTTCTAGTTATAAGTCAACTTATAGCAACAATGTTACTTAACATGTTAGATTCAAATATTCGTTCTAGTTATAAGTCAACTTATAGCAACAATGTTACTTAACATGTTAGATTCAAATATTCGTTCTAATGGGACGATCGAATATTGTTAGTTATAATAACGAAACCCATCAAAATAAATGTTAAATAGTAAAAATTTTTATAATTTTTTTATTTTTTGAATTTTACAAGTTTTGTGAGACGGAGAAAGTATTATTTTTGACAAAATTGTCATTTGGGTTGGCAAAAACATGAAATGGAACCCAAATGACTATTATAGGCTCTAAGCGATATATTTTTCGTGTTTAGAAGTACAAGCCAGTTCACATACCAAAGGAGAGTTTTCCTGGATTTGACTTTCTACGTCACATGCACAACCGCTGTAGAGAACAATCATCCACAAAGTATACAGATCCAATGCGAACATTGCAAGGTGTGAACTTGACAACAATCGTCCAAATGTACATATACAAAAAAAACTTCGGATGGCAGAAAGATTGAGGCGGCAACAGACCGTTGGATTGAGCTACTAAAGTCAGCCGCTGGTTACAAAAATGCAAGAGAGATGGAAGCTTTTTGTTCAATGAGTACATAGCTTCTCGTGAAGTGTGTTTATTATACAGCCACATGAGCAAAGCCTAAACTTACTCTATCGTACATTTTACATGAATGAAGTCCACAGTGTTGGCACAATTGAGTCATCTTCTGTTGTGGAGGAGGAAGCCAGGTGTTCCCTCTTGAGACACAGAAGGAACAGCAATGTGGCATTTGCAGTCCGCAAAACCTCTCTGTGTAGGTACAAAGCATGTACCAACATCGGTTTCAATGTGAGACCCTTGTCATCAGTTCAGCACTCATTGGGTGCTCCAGCAATGTACTGTTTCTGAACCATATTTCTGTACTCTGCATGTAACATAGCACAACTTCATAATGTTGATTTAGATTAAAAAGTGCACCTCAATTCGAAGTTAGTTGTACAACACGCTAACCACGCTAACTGAGAAAGCCTCGTGCATCCAACCTAAACCCTAGCACAAAGCTGAGATTTTATGACCTATGCGAATGCTTTAAGTTTGAAGAAGAAAAACAATGGGCTTGGTTCTGTTAGCAGGTCAATAACCTATGCCAACTGGATTATTCAAGGCATCAAAATTTTTAAATTAGAGAAGCTTTTGATCTATGGTTAGTTTGAGACTTGCACTCGGAAAACAAGTCAGATGTCTGTCTCAATGATGTCAGACTAGTCTCAGCGATGAAGATACGAAATGTTACAAAAAGGCTAAAAGCAAAGAAAAAATGATTAGTTGCAGCGTAAGGCATACCCTCTCTGTGGCTCCACAGAGCAGCAGCATAACTGTTAAGAGGACTCTCATTGTTGGGCTCTGCAAAATAAGTCGCAGCACAAACTGGGAAAAAGTTTGCCGAGCACAAATGGGAGCTTCAACAGACAAGAAGGGATACAAGTCAAACATACCTCCTAGAAGACTTTGAATGGATAAAAGAATGGTTCTGACGTCATATGCTGAAGACCATTTGTCCTGCATAAAAATAAAATAAAATTGATAAACAAGATCTGTATCGCAGACCAAGCAACTGAGGAAAGCTATTTCTACCATGCTTCTACCAATTTTACTCTCATCATAATTCATAAATAGGCACACAAAGTAAGGAAAAGATCAACAATTAGAGATATGGGTTCTGCAATGTAGGTTGATAAAAGCCCTCAAAAGAGGGGCATGTATTCCCCAAAACCATGTGATCTCACGAAGGTTAAGTTCATATCGAATTTGAAGCATATGTAGACTCTGAGATTCATCAAATAACACACAATGGTAGGAGAGAAAATAAAAATAAAAATCCCTAGTCTCATTCATAAGCTCGATGAGGTTTGCAACCCAGAGAGATCAAAGTTCTGTCCTTTGTTTCAATTATAATATGATGGCACGTAATATATATTCTCAATAGGGTGATAGGGTTTTTTTAAAAAAGTAGCCACTAGAAGTTAGTAGCAATTACTGAGGAAGTTAAGGAGTACCTGGAGAATGTCAAGACAGATATTGCCGAACTGGTCAATGTTTGGATGAAAGCACATTGTCACAAACCTAACTTGGGGTGGCTTAAACGGGTAATCCATCGGAAAATGCAAGGAGAGCTTGAAACTCAAGCCCTCATACATGGTTCCTTTTCCGCCTTCTATAGTGCCAATCCAGTTAAAAATGTTATCAGTCTCTGGAAATGCTGACACATCTATATCATCACTGCTCATCTGCAACACAAAATTCGAAGAAGCCCATGATACAAAATAAGATGTTTCAAGTGAGCATGGAACTGTAAAATCAAATGTCATTCATGCTTTACTACAAGATAGCGATACAATCATTCTATAATCATAGGAAAAGCTGTTTGCATAAAAATGCAACACCGACAAAGACACATAGAATACATATTTCTGAAGTCAACACTTGAAGCATTTCACAACAACTACCCTTTTCAAGCATCAAGGGCATCCAGTCATAACACACGAAAATTAAAGAATGCCGGGGTAGTCAGTAGTGCCCATATAAAGGTATATCGATGACGCATTTCATACTGGCCTTAACAAAATTAACAAGGATGAGTCTTTTTTAAATGTTGAAAAGAACAAAGGAAAGAAGATTGCTTTCCTCAAGCAGCTACTTCAAAGTTCAAACATGTCAGATGGTGTCAAAATTGATGGAGTGGGATTACAAAACAGAAAAAAAAAAAAAAAAAAAAAGAGTCAAGATTTTAGACTTTATCATGTAACAAATACTGGAATGAGACCAAAGGCACTGCATACAAAAGAGTAGATTTCAATGTTGAAAGTTGAAACAAGTCTTTTCACGGTAAAAAAGATTAAGATGGATTAAAAAAACAGGGAAAAGGAAATCCAAAGCTTCCAAAGAATTTAAGAAAAAGATCTAAAATCTTTATCCCCATACTGTTGTCACAGCATACATCTCATAATGTCATCCTAGTCATCATATGTGATGTCAGTATGCCAGACTATAGAACTCTTTGGTTAACAGGCCCATACTAGCTTAGTCGATACTTGTTGTCTTGTCAAACATCATCAACAGAATACCACCTCTACTATTGTATCCGCTCTTATGCCTAGCGTTCCCATATTGCAACCACTATCTATTGTACCATTTGAGTGTACAGCACCATATTACACAATATCCCCGTTCAAATCAGATGAAATTTTTCTCAAGTTTACTGGGCATTCCTATAGGACTCTTTGGTTTACAGGCCCATACTAGCTTAGTCGATACTTGTTGTCTTGTCACACATCATCAACAGAATACCACCTCTACTATTATATCCGCTCATATGCCTCAGTGTTCCCATATTTGCAACCACTATCTATTGTACAATTTAAGTATTCGGTACTATATTACACAATATCCCCATTAAAATCGCATGAAATTTTTCTGTAGTTTACTGGGCATTCTTATATCATACACTAGAGTGCAGAATGTTCATACACCAATATATTCAGCTAGCTCCAATCTTGAAGTCGCATTTTCACATACACCTCCATCCTTTGCCATCAACCCAAATAACCTAATAGAACCAGTTGTAGGAAGTCTTTCCATTCCTATATGAATAACATAATAACTTCTATTCAGGAAGTTGACCATTAAGTATTTTCAGGAAGTTCCTACGTTTTTTTCTGTACAGTTCGCCACGATAATATTTCCAAAAGGATTTTAAAACCGGTTCCAAAGCTGGATCTCTGGACTGGGTCTGACACGAATCCCACACTGGTTCCATCACCAAGTCAAACACCAGGGCCTCACACAAGTCCCTACAGCAGGGCATTGCATCAGTCCCTACATTGCATCCAATAACCTACACCTTGGCATTTATCCTGTATGTTCCTAGTCATGAGACCCTAAGCTTCTTGGTTAACCCGACCTTGCCAAAAAAAAAACAAGGAGTCTTCATTCTCCAGAGATATCCTTACAATGAGTAAGGTGAAGACTCTCTAATCTATGAAAATTAACTCTATCCTTTCCACTTTAGCACACATCCCAAGAATAGGGACCTTCCTTCTATAAATCAATAAAAACTCTTCCAATGCATGCATAACCTTCACTCTTGGAACCAGCCCCTTCAACAACTCTTCATAGAATTGCTCTTTTCTAAATAATTCCTTTAAGGCCTGGGTACTCTTATATGATTAAGGTACCTATACTCCTTCAATGATACTCCCTCCGTCCCACAAAAATTACAACCAGTTGACTTGCTATGATAATCGTATGTATGTGTTGATTTTTGTATGTAATGACTCATTTACCCTTGAAGGTCTATGAGAGGAAGGAGGGAAAAAGAATGGGAGAAGAAGTGATAGCGAGATGAGTTGATATGATATAAAATAAAAAATAAAGACACTTTGGTAGTTTGAATTGAAAAAGTTTCTTAAAAAAAAAAGTACTGCAATTTTTCCTCAGACCATATTTAGAAACCAAGCCTCTAAAGTGTTAATTGAATAGTTCATGAAAGTAATACCTTTGTTTCTCCTCAATACACTCATTCACAATAAGAATGTGCTCTGTTCTTCACTACCTGAACTAAAATATACATCCCTCGGACATATTTACCGTTCATGTATTGCTGGTTATTGCTAATTTAAAGCCTCCTAAAGAAGAAAAAGCCAGAGAAATATAGAAAAGAAAGGGAAGAAAAAAGCATCAGACAAACTATAAAAAGCAAGTGCATTTTATCAAACTAGGGCAATAAGAAAAAAGAGCATGCTCTACCACAAACCGCAAAAGCTACGGGCTCCAACCAAAAGTTTTATGTATGTCCAACTTCTTATGCACTCGTCGATTGCTTTAATAGTCGACTCTTTAACTGACCAAAATTAATTAGCTGCTCCTGAGCTTATGAAGAGATCAAAACACCTAGATACATATGACGACAGCCACCAACAATCTTAGAACTAGAAAAATTCAAAGGACAATACCTTTCGACAAATTCATACAAAATAATGGACTCACGAGCAACATAGCATTTATTCTTTTCTTCTCCCTTGATGGTCTCCTGTGTGATTCTTTAAACCCCAAATCAGAGACCTAATCTATCAACCGTATATGCATTCCCAATCCCACGAATCATCCAACTCCCTATCATGTTTTCTTCCGATCAGAAAGTAACCCATTGAGCTAACTTCATTCACCGTCACAGAACATAATTCTTTACATACACACACACACAAAACCCGAAAAAGATAACAAGCTCATCATTTCAGAATCACAACGATCCCGAACAGCACAAAACAACATGAAAATTACAATTATGAGACAAAGGTATCTAAACAAGAAAAAAGAACCCCAACACAAATTCCAAAACAAGAAACCCCTAAACCGAAACGGAATCGGATTCATTACCATCAGCGCCATCAGCTCCTTCTGCAACCTGCACAAATCCACAACACCAAACACCAAACCACAAACTCTCAATCAAAAACACCGCAAAAAAACCCAAAAAGAACAAACAAAGAATCGAAGATCCAGAAAGGAATCCAAGCCGACCTCTGAGTGACGGAGGCGGTGTCGATGGAGTTCTGAGAAGGCTTGACCTGTTTCGAAGAAGAAGGAGCAGACGGCGGAACGATCATCGCCGTCGAGTTGTTCGCCCCGGAGGTTTCTCGCCGGACTTCCATGGATTCGGATCGGTTCGAAGACGAAGTGGAAAGGGATCCAGTAATCGGTGCTATGCAAAGTGATGTGCACGTTGATCGAGGGAGAGAATCGATCGATTCTTGAGAGTTCGATCACTTCGATGAGATGAAAGATCGTGTGTGAATCGATTGTGACTCCTTGTTCGTCGCTTTTGAGTGAGTTCGTGTTTTTGGTTAGTTTGGTTAAGGAGATCACTCTGTGTGCAGGGGAGAGCAGAAATACCGAAAAATCCAATTTTATTAGATTATTTTAATTTTTATATTTTGATTTTCGTTATTTCGATTAATAATATAATTTTGGTTTTGGTTTCCATCTTGGATTTCAAAAAATTTCGATTAATTCAGTTAATCAAATTAATTAATTTTTTTTAATTTTTCCCTTTTTTTTCTAATGATTTATTTTAGTACCAATTTTTCTTGTTGTTATATTTTTAAAAGTGCTTATAATGCAAATCCGAATACTTTGTATAATGTTTTTTTAATTTAAATTTTATTTTTAATTTTTGCAAATCATTTTTATTATATTTGGACAATTTTTTTGCACATATTTTTTTTATTCTTCATGAAATTCGAAAAAAAAAACCGAAACCGAAAAAACGAATTAAAGTCGATTCAGTTTCGATTTTGATTTTTGAAAAGGTCTAGAGAGGTGTATCCGTAATTTCGAGGTGTCATTGTCTTTTTTTTTTCTTTTTTTTTGGTGACGAGGGTGTCCGGGCCAGCTCGCGCGCACCTGACACTGACAAGTCGTCCCCCCATCAGCATCGGGTAAACCTTTGACCGAAGTCAACGGGCGTGGCCAACATGGATTTTGAGGTGTCATTGTCTTTGATGTTACTTACCGTACAAATAAGTTTAACTTGTCATTTGCACCATTTGTTGGGATTAATCAAAATCGACAAACCATCTTATTTGGCACTGCACAGTTTTAGGATGAGAGCGTAGATACATTTGAATGGATTTTCAAACATTTTTTATGGTGTATGCTCAACAAAGCATTGATTTCTATCAGCACTGATCAAGATGGGGAGATGATCAAAACAATTGCTATTGTTTTTTCATCTTGTTGCCATCGATTCTGTGCTTGGTATATCCTAAAGTATGTTAAGGAGAACCTCTAGTCATTAAGGTCAAAGTATGGTGACTTTGGAGTATTCGTTTTATAAGTCATTCCAAGTTTATGTATTACTTAGTTTGAATGTTGGTTCTGTATTCTTTTGTTTTTTGGGCTCTGTTAGTTGTATTTACATTTAATTTTTGAGTTTTATGTAACTTCCATAGCTGTACCAGGAGACAATCCTTTTGTCGCAAAATGGCTAGAGGAGTTAACCACTAACTAGTTGTTCCTTTATGTTTTGTTTTTATTTTGTAGAATTTCCCTTTATGCTGTTTAGTATGGGATAACAATTGACTAGCCTCTTATGCATGATGCTCTTGCTCATCCATTGTATTATGTATTTAGAACTCTCATATGGCTGCTCTAGCCATTTTCATCAATGAGAATAAAAAAAAATGCAACTGAACTATATGTGAAGAAGCTGTACTTAGTTACCTTGAGTTTGATGTTGTCATGAAGCTATTCGGTTGTTTCACTCATTGGCATCTAAGTATTTTTATGAGAGACACAAAATAGGGATGAAAAGCAGAGACATTGATGAGTTTGAAACTCGATGGATTCCATTGAAAGAGAAATATGAGATAGATGATAGACATTGGCTGACAAGGATGTATAATTAAAGATATTATTATGTAAAAGCTTATTTGAAAGAGATCTTTTTTTTCGGGGATGACTGACACGTGGAAGAAGTGAGAACATTCATGTTTTTTTTTTTTTTTTTTTTTTTTTTTGATTCTATGTGAATGCAAACACAATGTTAAATGATTTCGTGAAGCAATATGACAAAGCTTTGAGTCCTCGAAGAGCCGCCGAGGACGAGGAGGACTTCATTACTATGAATTCAAGTCTAACACTTTCTATCGATCATCCTATTGAAAAGCATGCTAGTTAGTACTATACAAGAAACTTATTAATTTGTAATATTTGCAAAGTAGTGGTAACTTGCCTTAGAAAATATGGCTCATGAGAAGCTGGGCAAGGTTGGAAAGGTTATTTACAGGGTCAACTTTAATGGTGGATAAATCTCTAGGAGGACGGCAGTGTATGACTCAGAGAGAGGCCCTAAGTGCACTTGCTCTTGTGCAAAATTTGAGACCTATGGAGTTTTATGGAGACGTATTCTCTTTGTTTTCAAAATGAAAAATATTACATGTCTCCAAGAGATGTACATCATGAAGAGATGGACTATTAATGTCAGGTATAAAGCAAGAGATTCTGTTTCCTTAAGAAGTGGTGTGCCTTGAGATGTCCTGAATTCCTAGCGGTTATTGACGGTCCAAAAACGAGTGAATAACTTTCTTGTCAATGCTATAGAAGCTACAAAAGACAAGATTATGAAGTTTTGGAGCTTGAAGAGGATAAAACAAAGGAAGTTGAGCAGGTGAATGACATGAAAATCGCAGGTCAAGTAGCTTCATGTATTGAGTTGTTATAATTGGAGAGCACGCCACAAATTTCAGTAAGTGATCCGATTAATCCATCCGACATAAAGGACCCCCGAAAAATGCTACAAGGATCAAGTCCGGTTGTGCAAAAGCGAAGAATATGTTTCCATTATTATATCTTGGGACATTACATGACCGGTTGTGCAACTCAAAAAGTAAGTTTCTCTATATTTCAGATGAAGTTATCATGGCATACATGGTATTTAAGGTAAAATTATCTTATGTCAATAATGTTTTTCTTAAATGTAGGTGTATCTAGCAGAAGATAAATTGAGACCATCCACAAGCACACAAGCTAATGTTGAGCATGACATCTTTTTTGTTTAATGGCTCGGGTTATTGGAGACTGATATGCAATTCGTGTATCACGTAACACTGCTGTAAAAACAACTTCAGTTGATATAGTAGAAGCCAGGAAGACCAATGTGTATTTGTTATTTATTATAATGCAAACAACCTTTCAATAATTTCATGGCTTTATTTGTTTTGCTTTTTCTTTTTCTTTTCTTTTTTTGTTTTTATAATTTTGTGGATCTGTTTTTTAAACTTCCTAAACATTTTTTTTAAAAGAACATTTAAAAAAAAAACTTACTAAACATTTGCTAGACCATGATCTGTCACAACCTTGTTTTTCTATATGTTACAGTTTGGTTTTTTTTTTTTTTCCTTTATCATTCAAATTACGAATGGCCTGAGCCAGGGAGCACAATCTCAACAAGCAGATTGTAATCATTCCTGAATACAACATTCAACATAACAACCAAGATACACATATAAACAACTACACCAGCAATTGTTGCATGATCCAGACATCATGAACCCTTTTAGTCTCCTTAATCTCTCAAAAGGATATCGACAGAAGTTGTATAGCTTCTCCATCCGTAACATCAAATACTCATACAAGGTAGATCCTTATATTTGATAAGTGTCAAGTACATTACATGGTAAGTACCAATTACGTTACATAATAAAATTAGATACTCTGTCAGCGACGTCTACATAGTAGTGATCATCTACACAATAAGTACCGAAGACATAAAAATTACACCATCATAAACTTGAAGATAATAAACATAAATATAGAAAACATCATGTCTTGACAGAAAATAAATTTATTGGTCGGAGATAATGCAACAATCTCCTCCTTCAGATTTACTATCTCCATCAACACTTTATTGCAATAAACAATTCCCTATCTTGGCATCCTCTCTTTGTCGCACCATTCAAGACACTTACAATGAAATGGATAATTGGAACAATTGTAATATTTGAGTCCCGGATTCCTTACATTATATGCTCTATTTAGTGTAATAGGGAGTACCTCCACATCGATAGATATGATGAAACTCGTTACGAACACCTCTTTGCGGTTGACATTTTCAAGTTTGACAGAACATGTCAAATGAGAATGAAGTAACTAAGATGACCAACAAATAGAGAATGGCAATCAAAACTAAAACAAATCAAACTCACATATTGAAACTCGAATTGTGAAACCCGAAATCGATACCAAACCAAGGATCTCGAATTTCATAACTCAAAAACTCAAAATCATAAAATCTTGAATCCTTAAATTTATGTGTAATTCATCTAAATCGAAATAGGTTCAACTCTTTGGAATCATGAGAAATTTACCATTGTTGACCTGATGCTTTGGTTTGTGGAAAGATCCAATAATCTTTGCGGTTGGAAGATCTTTGTGAACTTGATAAAAGGGTTTGTGGGAATTGTGTGGCGAAATTGGACACTCTTAGGCTCCCCAGAGAGTATTCAAATGCAGACCTATTTCTTCTTCAATTGCAAAATGTGTCGTTTGATGATAGGAAAAAGGGAAGATTTGATTCAAAAATCTAACGAAGTAGTTGGGCCACTTGGTTTTGGCAAAAACATCATTTTATAGTTTGCCAATTGACGTCGCAATATTGGCAAGGTTCTTTTCGATATTGAAGGACAATTAGTTTATGAAGGTACAGAAAGAAAAGCTGAAAATGACGCTGTTTGGCACCTGATAAAGAGCGTAATAGATGATAAAATGATGGATACAAAGTACAAGAAGCAGGACATGTTCGTACGACATATTTGTCGAAAGTGTCTTAAGGGAATGAAATCATTTTATCTCAAAAAAGAGGGTTTCACAACTTACGTAATGGATATAAAGCTCATTTTGGTATCATAGATGGAGAGAAGGATGTAGACACGATCGTCAGAATGGATAACGAATCAGAGTTCATCAAGAGGAGATTCTCGCTGAAATTGAACTCCGATAAGAAAGGCGAGAAAGAGCTATCGAGTGAAAGGATATTACAAACCTTCAATAATGCTTTCAGAGAGGACAGGAAGAACAAGATGCCGTGGATCTTGCAAGGCAGATGACGCTATGACTTCTACTTATACTTTTTGTCCCTAAAAAGAGGACGTCTCTCAGATGGGCTTATGTCTACTATGTAGAGGACATAGATCAGATTCGCAGCTATGACTGTACCTGCCATCCGTTTAGTTCATTGGATGCACATGCAAGGGATCCTGAGGACGTTTTTTGATGTGTGATGGCAATACCGATAAGATATCAACCTTTCATTTTAATTACTATATCGAACTCGTAATATGATTGAATGTTTCTAAACTTTGTTTTGTGGGGTGTTTAAAAAGGTGAATAACTGAACTAATTAATCAGAAATGGATAAACTAAACTAGATAGCAGGGTAGATAGCATAAGGGTTACCATGGAAGAACAGGTGTTCATTTTTATCAAAAGAAATCGAAATTTTCTTCAAAAAATTTTAAAAACCCACTCCATGCTCCCTTATAAGTGGTGGATAAATGAAAAGATGGCATAAAAAGGGATCATGAAGGTTTTCTTTATTTTCTAAGTGTCTAGCTACAATTCAAGTCACTACTTAAGCGCTATTTACACATGAAAAAGGTCATCTCATAGGAATGAATTAGAATGATATTAGCAAAGATTCAGAACTTCCTTAGAGATAATATTCAACTACATGCATTAGTGTAACATTTGTTATGGCATAGATCATCACCTTACTTTTCTCAAGCCATAGATTTAAAAACAAATTTTAATGTTTTGATGTTTTTTTTTTCTTAAGTGGTAAAGTGTATTAAAAAACTCTAAATAAACAACAATTTTCTCCCTAAAAATTCCCCTAAACTAAAACATGACATTGTCCTCAATGTAAAAAAGAAAATGAAGCACAAAGGACAAAAGAATTACCTGGTAGCTAAGGTGTAACTGAGAAACAATCCAAGTTTTTGAACCAGTTCCATATGTCTCGTATCATGCCATCCATGCCGCTTTGAAATTCTAGAATCCTACGAATATAATTGACTTCACCTGCTATGGACTCCTGTCCAAGCTTCATATCTTGGAGCATCTCCATTATCAATTTTTGGTTGTCTTGAACCTCATTAATGTGACTCTTTAAAATAGTAAAACTGCATGGAATAGGAGCCACCATTGGGTTGTTGGAGTCAACAATTGGCTCATCAATGTCCTCGATTCATCTGTCAATACTCACTATGTATATATCTCTTTCACTTGACAAGTTAGTGTTTAACATCTGACAAAATACAACTCGATGGTAAAAATTAGTCCTCTCCTCTCTCTCACACACACAATGTAAAGAAGAAAGAGAGAAACTTATAGTATAAACAGAAGCATGAACAGTAATCAATGAATGAAACATGACAATCAAATTAAACTGAATTCATAACTCAGGTTCAATCTTACATAAAGGGAACTAAGTTGCATAAAAACAAAACAAAGATGCATAAAACATAAAGGTTCATACATCTTTTTAAAGAAAGAAGTACACTGAACTGAAAATAAAATAAAAAAAAACTAACTAAAATGTCTAGGAATATCCTACTTCCCCTAAGCTAAACTAAAGTGTAGTCTAAGTAAAAGTACAGACTCCTAAAACAGACTGACTAGCTAATGAAAATCACATAGGAGGAGGTGGTGGAAATCTGCTATCAAAGTACTGGAAAATCTGACGATGGAAGTCTTTATTGCTTTGATGAATAGCAGTCAGTTGGGATCGCATCGATGTAACATTAGCTCAAAGTTCAGCTACCTCTTGCCGCAGGGAATGAAATTCAGCACTCCAATCCACGTGATGTGTCTGCTCTCGCATAGTAGGTGGCATAGGAGTAGCTGGTATAGAATGATGGGAAGGAGACTGATGTAATGGAGATGACTGACGAGGCTAAGGCTCACGCATAGTGGAGTCACCCTCAGAATCTAGGTCATCTTTTGGTGTAGCCACTGGAAAACCCCAATTGCTCCGATCAGATAATCGGAGGGAAAAGGTTGGCAATGCTAGTCGCAAAGGCTCCTCACCAGCTCTTGCAGTAAAATAGTAGATACCGCGGTCAACAGAGATCATGCCAATCCGAACCAAGCTGTCAATCCCAAATGGTCCTCTAGTTGGCTCATTAAGGGCAGAAACAGTAGTCATGTCGTACCCAAAATACGCAGCTAATGGCGTTAATAACCCACCAATTAGGATAGGTGCTTGAGGACTGTCCGCCGCTACCGCCTCAATCTTCTCTACTAGCATGAATCCAGTACTGAGGTATGGATAAGCCTGAGGAGAGACTAGATTGTGTAGCAGCACAAAGAAAACTTCTAGCTCCTTTTGTGATATGGCCCCATGGCTACTCTTGGTAGCTAGTAGTGTATAAGCCAGGAACCAGTGCAACATACGCAAAATAGGGTTCCTCAGTGCAGAACTCTTACTTTTATGGGGGTTGTATCCCCCAGAAGATGTTAGTTCTTGCCAGAGTTCCTGCAGATGAGGCGCATACCCCCTCTCATAGTCTCTGTAGCCTCCTGGTCTGAAACGATAGACTCTGCAGAGCTCACTTACCCCTATTCGCCTCATCTTATTCCCCAATTGGAATGAGACGTATTCCTCTGCAGGATCATCTGCTGGAGCTAGTCCAACAGTGCTCATCCATGTACTCAGCACTTCCTGGACTAAGGACGAATATGTCGGCCACCCAGTCAGGAAAGAATGATGTCAGCCTAGCTGAGTCACAGCATGTACGAGCTCGTCCCATAGCCCAAGAGTAGATAGCTCGCCAGCTTGCAGAAATCTAGTTTGGTGAATCGTTCAGCGAGTTATCATAGCATAACGATCCGCATACTATTCAGGAATAGCAATGGACTCATATGGATAAGGAATGAGGACTCGTGCAGCTGCAGCAGATGTGCTTGCGTCTGATCTAAATGCCGGATTCTTAGTTCGAGGCATTTTTGCAATATCCCTAAGCAAATGAACATGAATTACGTCAAATTCACAATGCAATTCGATAATCCAATCATGAATTCATAATCTACACTATGCATAGATCAATTTAGAGTACAAGATTGTTGAATTTGGATTTGGAATCACGAATTCATACCTAGGTTTCACACTGAACAAAAACCAAAAATTCAGTGGAATCTGAGATGGTTACGAAGCGTGCGCATACTCAACGAAGTCACCTCGTCGATACGAACGTTCGGTATGCTTGATTGCACGAGCGGATTGGTGAGTCGGAAGGATTGTCGTCGGACACGGAGAGGAAATGTTTTGTGAACAGAAAAATGGGGTTCTGTCTAATTTTATCCGGCCAGAGCCTCGTCACGCCCGCGACGTATCCTTATCCCGCCCGCGATGCCACTCGTCGTGCCCGCAACAGTTGCCTTGTGGCAGGACAAAAAAAAAAAAAAAATTCTTCCATTGCCCAAAAACAACTTAAAATTCCCTCATCGTTCATTTCCTCTTTCAAAACCCATTCTAAATGTCTTGCATATTAGCAGTTAGCAGAGTTTAACGTCATGTATCAGTTGGGGATTTTCACGGTCTTCAAAAATAAATTGAAATAAATTCGAACTTCAAAAGAAACTTAAACATGGGTTGCCTCCCAAGAAGCGCCTTTGTTTAACG
>JAOVYX010015222.1:0-28744 GCA_035668315.1 Drosera spatulata
CAGCCTAAGAAGTGATAATTTTAAATTGCACATATGCATCTTGATAGCCACTACCATCAATGTCATTGATACTACTAGTTGTATGGAATGAAAAAACTTGGAAACTTTTGATGGTAATGGCCTTTATGGAGCTATAAAATGCATATTCTATCATACTTACGATAAATCGATCGCCTTCTCTTTTTGAAAAGGACTTGCCCAATGATATGCATATTACCTGACATCTCTATATTTCACGAAATTTCTTTTAAAAGGGGCCAAAGATTGCTTCTTTATATGAGACATAATACATTTTCTTTTTTTATTGTCAGGAAAACAGAAGGACATCTATTGTTTACTTTTCCTCCAAGGGAGGAACCAAACAAGGAAAAGAGGCTGTCCCAACATTCTCGAGTGAAGAGAGAATGAAAAAGAAAAAAAAGATTAAGATCTCAACAAAAAAAAGTACTCCCTCCATCATACGAAAAATGCAACGGTTTGACTTGACACACGAAATTATAGGTGTTTTAACTTTATAGGTAAAGACTTATTTGCTCTTTGGGTTGTGTAAGAGAGAGGGGTGACAAAAAGAAATGAATTAGAAAAAATAGTGAATGAGTTGATACGATATAAAAGTAAAAAATATGGGTATTTTGATAGTTTTATGGAAAAAGTTTATAAATATAAAAATGTTGCATTTTTTTTATGAAACATCCAAATTAGACAAGTGTTGCATTTTACTTGGCACGGAGGGAGTAAAATCAATTACTTGGGACAAGTGATTAGATGATGAAATGAAAACAAATCATCTAATCACTTTACAAACGTGTTTGCCTTTATGCAAATGCAACTACTTTACCCAAAAGAACATTCAAAAGTCACCAAGACACTTGGTCTGATTTGATTTCATCTTCATGGCACTTTCTCGCATATTTTTTGTGAAATCTGGCACCATTAACTCATCACCCAGTCAACCACAGAACGGTAAAACAAGAGATGCTTCAAAAAGTTTATCTCCTTCAATATACAACATCAACAACTTAGATAGAGCATTCCCATTTGAGCAACAAAATGATCAGCAGGGTAGCCAAAAACCTACCAAGCCGATCCAATTCTCCAATGCTGTTCCCCAGAACCTCAATCAATTTCAAACATTCCTCTCGTGAAACCTCACAACCAACAACCAAACTCTCCTGTTTCCCAACTCTCACCACCTTACAATAAACCAAGCCGGACAACAAACTCCGAACCGTCCTCCACGCAAACTCCCCTCTCGCCTCAAAAACCTAACCAATCACCAAAACCATCAACAATATCCACACACATTGCAAGATACATTTGAAGGAGAGGAAGATTCAATTAAGAAGCAAAAAGGGGTACCTGAGGAGCCTTGAAGCACATGAGCGAGAGCGCGGTGTCCAAAACCCTAGTCGTAGGGTCATTTTGTTCGGGGTTTAAGGACTTGTTGAGTTTTGTGATGGAGCTGCTGATGGGTTCGAAGTCGGCGGGGGTTTGGTGCGGTGTGCGGAGGTGGAGAGCGACGGCGGCGAAGAGATCGATGATGTCTGATACGGCGCTGCTCATTGGGACCAGGAGATGTACACGAGAGGAGAGAAGTTGCTACAGGAAGTGTTTTGTGTCGTGTGTGACAGTGTGAGAACGGTGACGAAAATGGTCGATGTTGCATTTTTGTGACCGAAAATCTTTGGACACCCCACCACACCCCCACTTTCTAGCCAAACCCCCCTCATGCTGCAGACAGTCAACACAACTCATTTTCATATTTTATTTATTTGAAAATAAATCAAAAATCCTCGTTAATTATTTTATATTTGCATCTAAACCCTTAAATATTAGAAGTAGATATCAGAGTCCTCAATCTAAATGACCAAAATATCACTGATGATTTTTTCATTCCGTTAACTAAAACAAGGTAAAAGTCAGGAATGTCCTCCTCCTTAGTTTCCACACCATCCACCACTTCACTAACTTGGACAGATTTTGTGACAACATATTCCGGTCATCAACCACCATCTTCTCCATGCTTGTTTACTGCTTCATGATTCCAATTTCGATTTCATGAACAATGATTCCATTCAAAGCTTATTCCAGAACCAAAATCACAACCACGATTTAATTTCGATATCGAGAACCAAAATCTCGATGAATCTTGATATCCATAACCACGATGAAAGTCTTAATATAATTTGTTGTGAGACAGAAGGAAGGTGAATAGTCTTTCTTTCGAAACTTACAATCTAATCAAAATTAGATTGACAGTAAAATTGTTCAAATGTTAGTGCAGTAATGCGAAAGCTAACTGTAGTAGAGTTGATTCTTTTTATTTTTGTTCTAAATCAAAGTTGATTAGTAATAGGATTATATGTACTGAAAATAGTAATGTAAAAACATAAAGGTTTTTATACTGGTTAGACAATATAGTTAAAATACGGATATATTTCTTATTCCACTCTTTTCTTGATTATCAATGTGATAAACTAAGAGAATAGTATTAAGTGTGATTATTTTTTGCTCATAATCAACCTGTCACTTTATACGATATAAATGACAATACAAACCAAAACTCAAGAACTTTTCTTCTCCTCTACAAGATTTGAAACAACTTTTTGATTTTGTTTGTTGAACACTAGCGCTATTTAAACTTTGCCTTCAGATTGTTGGTTCACATCTTCAGTAATCAACTTTTCACTTCTCTTCACTGGAAGGCTTATTGTACGAGTATTCAGTTAAGAGCAATGGAGATTCGCAAGCTTCAAAGGTTACCAATCTTGGGCATCACCTTCTCTATTTATAGGCAATCCCAAAATTATAGCTGTTGCCGAAGTCATCTTTTCCCTAAAACATCGCTTTCATGCCACCCTGGAACCATCTAGTCAAAACTCGTGACTCCTTTTTCTGACACAGAAAGGACGTTGAACTCTACAAAGGATCCCACATGTTTCTTTTTTTCATCTAGACCCCTCTATTGTTTTTGGCCTTATTGTCTCTCAGTCTCGCTGTAATAATCCTTTTCAATTAGAAGCAATCCAGGATAAACCATTTCTTACTGCAGAAGTCCACATGTCTAAACCTTACGGTCCCTTTACTCATGACCTCAATGTTGTCAGCCTTACTGCATTCCTTCGAACCAACCTTATTGCGTTCCTCTCTGAACCAATCTTTCTGCATTCCTTGCTGAATCAGCCTTACTATGCACCCATTGCTGGCCCACTTTTCAAGCAGACGAGTCTCAGTCTTGGTACATTTTGGGACATTTTACAATTTTTATACATCATGGACTTGACTTAACAATTTCCCCCTAAATTTATGATAGCAAACTCTATCTAAACAACAAGAAGATATTCGGATTTTCTTTTATTCATTTAGGTATGCATATCTTGAAAAAAGAAAAAATGCATAAATGTGAGACATTCATTTTAGCTCAGTACTTTACTACTTCTGTCTCTTTAGAGCAGTAGGGTCATCGTTGAGACATTCATTTCAGCTCAATACTCTACTATTTCTGTCTCTTTGGAGATAATTGCATATTTTTTGATCTTCTTGTAGACCTTTGGAATAATCTTTTGGTTGTGCAAACCAAATAGAATAATGATTTTGGCTTATATTAACTCTGAAAGAATTATATGCAGGAGACTCTCCACGTTAGACGATACAATATCGCTCGAACCTTTCTGCAGTGGTGATGGTGTCTGGAGATTATCCATTTGTTTCTTCCTACATCCCCCTATAGCCTTCCAAATAGAAATTCTAAGGTCACAAACATGTTACTTTTCCAGTATCTTGGATCTGCTCCTTTGAGAATTTTGACTTGTTCTTCAACTCTCTAGCATACGCATTTTTTCTTGATTATTCTGTGAATGCCCCAAACATGAGAGTTTACACCAAATTCCCCTGGTTAATCATCACTGCTGTCAAATTCCTCATCATCAGCATTATGCATCTGTAAGGTCCATTCTTGACAACAACTCCAGGTATATGAGGCTTGTTACATTCCACAGGATCCCCATATTTAGCACTTGAACTTGGTCTCTTCATAATTCCATTCGGCACAGGATAGCTTGTGGGGTAATCTCAAGGTTAGAGGAAATAAAGAATGTTGTATGTCGGACATGTTTCCTTTGCTCCAGATATTTGATAGATCATTGATCCAATCGTGAATCTGTCTTGGCCTTTCATGTTTTTTATCTCCTTCATCATCATCTTCTTTTTTTGTCTTCGGAAGTAGACAGTAGTCCTTTAAGTCCCAAAATGAAGTCCTATCCTACGAAAGAGAAAAGGCTGACGATTTCCTTGATATCGTCACTAATAGGGTTAGGTGATTGGAAATCTGGAATGAACCCAACCTAAAACTTGGTTTCAGATGATTCAGATGACATAACAAGAGTTGGAAGAGTTTGAGAAATTTTAGAGTGAGAATGTGTTTGCAGTATGGTAATTGTGAGAAGTGGTAAACATCATGGGTCCCTATTTATAAGAAAATAATGTAACTTATATTGAGAGGTGAAACGACAAGAAGTGATGTGAGGTCATAAATTTATCGTTGATCCAAAAACAGCGTAGTTATGATGTGACCATTCAGTACACTGGTTCCATGTATTTTACTACAATAGGGTTTAAACAAGACTGTAGCAAGGCAACCATCCAAGCATTACTGTAGTAAGGTTTGAACCTTTCTGCAGTAGCCTAATGTCTTTAATCACAAAAACTTGCAAATTCAGGAATGATAACTTTAGGCATTCAGGTCTAACATACCTAATTCTCCTTTAAAATAAACAAATTTAGATTCATCTAAGGGTTTTGTGAGGTTTATCGATCTATTTAGCTCAATCAAGAAAGTGAATGCCAGCAACTTGATTGTCAGTAGAAATAAATTCTAATTTAACATTACCCTTCTGCACATGATCTCTTATAAAATGGTATCTTGTATCTATGTGTTTTGTCCTAAAGTGAAACACAGGAATTTCAGATATTGCAATTAAAGAAGGGTTATCACAATAGATAGGAGTTATAAGGATACCTAGGCCATAGTCAAGAAGTTCTGACGTCATCTATAGGATTTGTGCAACACAGTCTGCTGCAGCAACGTATTCTGGTTCTGTAGTAGAGGTTGACACAGTTGACTGTTTCTTACTGAACCAATCTTGAGCCAAGAAATTGGCATGATCCACTTGTACTTTTTCTGTCTATTTTGCAACCTGTAAAGTCAGCATTTGAGAAACCAATTAGTGAAAACCTAGATTCCTTGGTGTTAATTCCCAGTCACAGAAAGACTCAAGAGGGGGGGGTGAATTGAGTATTTTCAATTTTCGAATTTTACTTAAACAATTTATTATAATTCAAATGACTCGGTTCTCATAAATGATTCAGTTCAGTTCTTGTTTATGAAAATGATGATCAATGCAGAAACAAGAAAACACAGCGTTTATGCTGGTTCGTCCCCAACTAAGTCAGGGATTTACATCCAATGTAAAGGCATAATAATGTACTATAACATCCCTAAGTACAAACTATCACCTCTAGCTTACAGACTCTATTGCAAGACTCCAAACTTGTAAAGGCCACCTAGTCTACCCTAAGACGAGGAGAATTACAATACAAACACCTCATGTGCTCTAGTCGCCTATATCAACCTAGGCCAAGCTTTCTCTATGTAACAATTCACTTCACAAGTAATTGTTGTAAACCACAAACAATACAGACTCAAACAATGATACAGAATGATATCTTGTCGATCAGCATAGCTATGAGCACATTAGATTCGAGTATACCTTTTTCATTTAAAGCATCGAACCTCTTGATTCACCAATTTTGAATTTCACAAGAACACCTTGAAAAACCTTTTGCAATTTTTGTACTTTGTGAATCGATTCTTGTTAGAATATTTTTCATCTTCCTAAATAGTGAAAATAACATTTCATGGAGAGGTGGAGTCATGGAGAACGTAGCTAAACCAAAAAATGATCTAGTAAAAAAACAGCTTGGCCACTATCCCACAAAATTAGAAGTTTGTTCAAAGATCTCAACCGTTTTTGTAAAACCCTATGACCCTACCTCATTTTAAAAATTATGCAGATTAAAAGATAATTTACTGAGATAAATATCCAATTTAAAATACCGAAAAATCTCTTTTAAACCACTACCCGAAAAATCAGGATTCTGTTACAGGACTGCACTTATAACAAGAAACAGTTCTTAGTCAAGGTTAGGTTTTTTATTGAAAACATGTTCAAAGGAATTCAAATTCTGTGTGCTCACTACTGCATCTAATAAACAAGAGTATCAATCTGTCTACAACACACTTTTACACTACTTGACAGATTGATTACTCTGTAGTCTTGGTGTATTGTACTTGAGTTGTCACCTTTGGCTTGAAGTTTGATTACTTCCTTGATATGCAATGTTGTATCCATCAGATTTCCCCAAGCTTGTACATTGCACTTGCTCATCATCAAACTTGTAAATCATTAGTGCTCTACTTTTCGTCATCATCAAAACATCACAAGGTTCAACACTTAGGATATCACAACCCTAAGTCAGGAGTTCCTTTGAGATATCTCAGGATTCTTTTGACTGCAGTAAGGTGTGATTCCTTAGGACTGTATTGATACCTTGCACATAAACACACAGAGTATAGGATATGAGGTCTACTGACAGTAAGGTACAACAATGATCCAATGATGCCTCTGTACAGCTTCCAATCAACTGATTTTCCAGGCTTATCCTTCTCTATTTTGATTGTTGAGCTCATTGGAGTTTTCATTGTTGAGGCATTCTCTAAACCAAACTTTTTGATCATATTCTTAAGGTACTTAGATTGACTTATGAAACAACCTTTGTCACCTTGCTGCACTTGAGGACCTAAGAAGTATTTGAGTTTTCCCATGAGACTCATTTGAAACTTGGATGTGATAAGCTTTGCAAACCTGTCACACAGTCTCTCATCTGTACTTCCAAATATGATGTCATCAACATATATTTGAACTAATAAGATATGATCCTTGCGGTGCTTTATGAAGAGAGTTGTGTCTACTTTTCCTCTACCGAATCCATGATCAATGATGAAACTTGACAAAGTTTCATACCAAACTCTTGCAGCCTGTTTTAATCCATAAAGAGTTTTGTCAAGTCTATAGACATACTCAGGACATTTGTATTGCTCAAAGCCAGGAGGTTGTTCTACATATACTTCCTCATGTAATTTTCCATTCTGAAAGGCACTTTTAACATCCATTTGATATACTTTAGAATTCATATGTGCAGCATATGCTAAAAACATCCTAATAGCTTAAAGTCTTGCTACAGGGACAAAGGTTTCATCAAAATCAATGCCTTCCTCCTCTGAATATCCCGTAACAAGTCTACCTTTATTTCTAATGATAGTTTCATTTTCATCACTTTTGTTCCTAAAAACCCACTTGTCTCCTACCATAGGTTAGTTCTTAGGTCTAGGAACTAGATGTCATACCTAATTCCTTTTGAATTCATTTTCTTCTTACATAACATTGATCCGGTCACTATCTAAAAATGTATTGAAAATTTATTGTTGGAATTAATGAATCAAAGAATTACTAACACTTGAGATGAAGTGTTTGATAGTCTTCAGGTACTCTATCAGATGACGTGTATCAGACAGTAAGAATCAGAATAGTAAAAGCTCTAGATAGAACAACTATCTTGGGTCAAATAAGTCTTCTGTAAAAGTTCTGGATATAACTGTTGATCTGTTACAGATAAGTCTTTTGGTTTCTATGATTATCGTGTCTGATTCAATGGGTCTGTGAGTATCACTTTAGTGGTAATCAGAACACTTATCAGATTGGTTTGTACTTTGTCTACTGGCGATCGGCTTCAGATCATAGATGAACAGGTGTTCATCAAGAATCAGTTTTTCAAGAACATCATGGTGAAGACGTTGATTGGTGCAAGTCTTTATTCTCTGTGAGTGTGTTCTTTTTGACAATCTATTTCGATTGTTTGGTGGATCCTACGAGGATCGATTGTCATTAGATTTGTTGAAATCTCCTTGTGTGTAAAGGTTGCTGAGTGATCCTAAAAACTCAATCTGTTGAACTGTGATTTGAGGTGATCTAGTGGATTCCTTTCTTGGTTAGTATACTGCTAACAAGAGGAAGAGTGGATTGAGTTCAAATTAGTTAGTTAACACTGATTTCAGAACCACTATAAATTATATGTTCTTCATTTCTACTTTCATCTTTGTTGATTCGTTCATAGTTGATTTATTCGTCTGATCGAAATCAGGACTCTAATAATAAGAATCTGATTAAGGCACAGTTTGATCATTGATATAATAGGGTAAATTGTATATTTCATAGTTCTTTGCTCGTCGGTTGAATCGGTTGAAGATTCTTGATCAAACATTATGTTTAGATCGATAGTCTCTTTAGTTGCTAGATTCTTGATTAGTTGATAGATTGATCATCATCTGTTAAAATCTTGGTCGTGACTGTCTGATTAAGATCAGAGTTGTTTGTCTGATCAGATTTGCATAGATTATCATTTTTCGTTGCATAAATAACTTTTAGTCGAAGAAATTTTTAGAACAATCTATTCACTACCCCTCTAGTCTGTTCTTGATACAATCACGAACTTTCATCTGGTATCAGAGTGGTTCTTTAATTATTTTTATGAAGAGATCCTAGTTATGATTGTTTTTTGTGTGAAACTGTGTGTTTTCAATATGACTAACAATAATCTGAGTTTGAGACCTCCAATGTGCAACATTGAGAAGTTTGGCAATTGGAAGGTTAGAATGAAGATTTTCTTGGACGGCATAGATGAGGCACTCTACGAGACCATTCTCAATGGTTCTCATGTTCTAAAGAGGACTGAATTTGCCGCTTCCACAGTCTTAGCGGATGTGCCCAAATCTAAGGGGACATAGGATGGTAAGAAGAAAGTCGTAATAGACAAGAAGGCCATGAACATACTATTTTAGGCTCTTGATGAAAATTTATTTGAGCATGTGGTCCACTGTACTTTGCTAAAGAAGTCTGGGATGCCATGACCCAAGAAGCAAAAAAAACCTCTATAAATTCATGATTGTAACAGAAATCTAACAGATTTCTTTGCCTAAAAACTAAGTATGCAGAAGAAAACAGTAATCTGTGCGAGACAGATTAGACAAACAACTCTGATCACAGTCAACTACTCTGGCTCAAGAATCGAACAGATGATGATGAATCTATCAACTATCAATCTATCAAACAATCCAACCAAATTATTGATCTAAAGATATCGATCAAGAATCTGTGTCCAACTCTTTTGTCGAACAGATAACAGACAAATGTATGATCTAACCTATTAGATCAATGATCAAATAGTGAATAATCAAGATTTTTTCAACAGAGTCTTGATTTTGATCAGACTACCGAGTTAACAATGATTGAATCAACGAAGATAAAGGAAGAAACAAAGAAGACACTATTTATAATGGTTCAGAATCAAATCAGTGTTAACTAACTGATTTGAACTTAATCCACTCTTTCTCTTGTTACCAGCATACTAACCAAGAAGGGAATCCACTAGATCACCTTGGATCACAGTTCAACAGATTGAGTTTTCAGAATCACTCAACAATCTTTACACACAACCAGATTTCAACAAATCTATCACCAGATGATCCCTGCAGGATCCACCAACCAATCTCAATATATTGTCAAAAGGAACACACTCACGGAGTAAGAAAACTTGCACCAGTCATCGTCTTCATCATGATCGATGTTCCTGAGAAAACTGATTCTTGATGAACACTTGAAAGTTTTCTAGATGAGGAGAGAGAGAGAGAGAAACTTTGAGCGCTTGGATTCGAAGATGTGAAAAGCAAAAGTGAATTTTTTTTTTTTTTGCTTTCTCTCTGTAGTCATGTGCCTTATAGAGACCAAGGTTTGAGAAGTGTTCTCCAATCAACCCCTAATTTGTTTTAAAACAAGTCATATGATTGTCTTCATTAATTTTGACAGCTTCCTTAATAGTAGATTAATGCCTGAGCAGATATCTTCCACAAGTCTGATTCAACCCGTCTGATTTGTTGCTAATAGTTTGTAGACCTTCTTGAATAACTCTGAGAACTGATCTGATCACAACTGCACTAATTCTCACAACTTCACTGTCTCAGACATGATCACTATAAAACCTATATGTCTTATATGTTGCTAGACCATCTATTCTGTCCAGAGCTTCCATTGAAGACCTATATGATCTTATAACCGTCATTCTACCCTGAGCATTTATCATTCTGATTGTGGCAGTCTGATACCTAGTGTCTGACAGAGTACCTATTAACCTTAAGCACACTTGATTATACATGTTAGTAATCCTTTGATTCATCAAATTTAGTAAAGTACTTTCAGTCTCCCCCTATTTTATGAATTTCAAAGAAAAAAAACTTAGACAAGAAGAATCAATTAGTTTCAGAGTAACACGTAACACGTCATATATGCATAACAAAAGATATCATTCAATTAGACTAAAGCATAAGGAGAAAAGCAAGCAGAAGAAGAAAAGTAATGGAATATACTGAAAAGACTACAAACTTATAAGCCCAAAATAGTAGTCTAAGTCTAACTACTTAAACTAGTCTACTCCCCCCTTTTTTATTTGATATTCATTAAGTATTTAGGGTGTTATTTTTGAGGCTTTTTAAGTTGAAGTGTTCTAATATTTCCTTGATTCCCTCTTCAAGTCCTGTAGTCACTTGGGACAGATGAGCTATGTCATCTTCCAGACTTGATGTCCTAGATCTGATCTCGACCAGAGAGTCTTCAAAGGTCTTCACCTTTGTAAGAGTCTCTTGTACCCTGAGTAGAGTCTGTTCAACTTATCTGAGGTGTCCAACTTGTGCTTGATCAGAAGGCTATTGAACGCAGCATCCCTCTATCTGAGATCCTAAAGCTAAACCCCCATATCATTTACAAATCTATCCATAAAGTTTTCTACCAGCTTCAACTTGAGCTCTACTAAGATGGCCAGTCTGCTTAATTCAGCCCTCATGTCGTTGTCTGTTGGAAGATCTGATCTGTCAGCTTTGCTACCTTCTTGTTCATATGAATTGTAGCCAACTTCACAATCTCCTTGACAGACTCGATCGTTTCTATCATCTTTGCCTCCACTAGACTGTCCATGAACCCTTTAAGTTCAGCTGAGATTCCAAAGGTTGGCATATTCTGTTTGGCCCTATCTGCATCTCCTCTGGCTGGTGAGTTAGTCTTTAGATATTATTGTTGTGGCTGTATTTTTGATGGTGGTGGTGGAGTTGGTTGTCTTTCTTCTGATGGTGGTGGCGTTCGTGTCGAAGTTCCCCTTTGGGATCTGTACTGCTCCTCAAGGTCATCCTCTGTTGGAATCCTAGTCTGTAGAATCCTCTGGGTCTTCTTCACTGCTCTCATTCTGAGGTTGCATGTCTGTCTGTCTTGGCTGAGTAGATGACGTGGGCTGTTGTTCATTAGTGTTCATCATGATTGGATATTTCAAGGCATATTGAGACGCAATATGTCCTTGACTTCCTTGTTCAGATTGTGCAGTCTTGCTTTTGCTACCTGACAGATGAGCTTCCATGCTTCAAGTGAGTATTCTGTGGTATTCACTATCTTTCTAGATCTCCTCCACTGATTAGCGATGGCATTTTCAACGTCAGTCCCAATCTCCTGTACGAATTAATTTTAATCATGCAATACCCAATCAAAGATAAACAGTCAAGATCCCTCCCCCTCAATTAATGCACTCAGATAAATCACAATAACTTCAAGCACTCAAGCAGTCAGAAATATAAGTTGTATTAGATGTTACCCATATACAGCCTCCTACTCTAGTTCCTGCAAGCTTGACAACATTGTTAGCAACTTCTTTCACTAGGCACATATTATTGCGAAATTCAACTGTATGCCCCTTGTTACATAGTTAACCGATTGAGAGAAGATTATATTGTAATCCTTCAACATATGCCACATTTTTGAAAGTAACAACACCTGTACCAAGGGTTCTGTATCCTCTAATCTTACCAGTACTACTATCGCCAAACACAACTCATGGTTCGTTCTTACTTTTATAATCTGATAGCAGTTATTTGTCACTAGTCATGTGTCTAGAGCATTCACTATCCAAGTACTAGATTTGAGGTTGATGTCCTTGCAAAATAGACGTTTATTTCATGTATGGTCCCTGTTTTTCTTGGGTCCAGGAGGTTTGTTAAATGACCCTTAGGTACCCATATCCATTTCCTTTACAAAGTTGGATAATTACTTTGATAATTACTCCTAAACCGGATGATTTTTGCTCCTAAACTGGATGATTTTTGCTCCTAACCGTTCCATTCTTGCTCGTAGTTGTGGTCGGGATTTCACTGTGTTGGGCACGATTTTGACAAAATTATGAACCTAATTATGTAAAATGGGGGAAGAATGGATGAAGAAAATGGGGGAAATGGACGAAATGAAGAGTAATGGGTGGGAGACAACGGGGCAAAGGGAAACTTGGTGGTGGTGGGGTTATGAGGGACAAAATAGTATTTTCAACATATTTTAAGGAATGAAGTATAACACATTTTCAAATAAGGGAGTAGAGTGGATGATAAAATTATTTGAGGAGTAAAGCATGAATGGAAGTTATATTAGGGATTTTAGTGTAGTTTCCAAAAAAAAACAAAAAAAAAGAAAAAAAAAAAACAGCAAAAAACTGTATCAAAACCCAAAGGCAGAGGTTCCAGGTCCTCAAAGGAATGTATGGTGTCAGTTGCTCTGTGAACACCGAATACATGATGGATTTTGGGTCAAACTTGTGCGAGAGCCCTTAAAGGTACCCTATATTATGTGCCGGAATAGGCTGTCCGTTCGTTTCTGTCTGAAATTGCATGCACTAAATTGTCTGCATGACCATGGAAGAGAAAGCCATCATGATGTCAGAAGTAGTGTCTGCCTTTTTTTTTTTATGTTTAAGAGTCATGTTTCATCTTTGCCATCACACTATAAACATAGTTAGCAAAAACATTTATAACACACGTTTTACACATGTTTTTTTTTTTTTTTTGAAAAACATGTTTTGCCGTCGATGTTTGAAAGATATGTAAAAATTCGTATTTTTTTTTGTCTTACATTTATACGTCTTAAACACGTCCATATTGTTAGCCCGATTGAATTAAATAGTTTTATTAAATTTGGGTAGTAAGCCATTGGCCTGTTGATTATTGATTTAACTCAGTAATTAAAACAATTCAATTATCTTGAATGATCAAGTAATTCCTTTTAAACACATAAATTAAAAACAAATCGATCAATCATCTAGATTTTTCCATTTTAGTAGAAAGACTCGTAATTAAAACCCTAAATGTCCACTATTTTTTTGGGTGAATAATTTCTTTCTTTAATTTTTTCAAGTTGAGACTTGAGAGTTGAAACAAGTTACAACTTACTTTTATCAATGTGGATGGTTTGAGACCATTCGTAGCATTTTTCTTATCCCTATCCCTATAATACAGTGCTACAGTGTCATTCTCTCTGTATAGGAATTAAGTTTTTTACTCAGTCACCAACAGATTCCCTATATTGATTCCTAATATAGATTTTCACATTTTTCATATATACATATTAATAAACCTAAATTTAGCATATTCTATAGTATGAAAATAATTTTTAATTTTTATAAATTATATAACTTTTTTTTATTTTAGATAAAGTAAATCAATTGTTAATTATTTGCTAACTATCCATTATCACAAAGATATTATATTTATATTATTTTAATGGAATAAAAAAATTATGGAATGTAATTTTGATTCCTAAATATAGGATAAAATAAAGGGTATAGAGAATCATGTAGGGATATGGATAGAGAATCTACTACGTCACCTATTTTTTGACAGAATCCCTATAAATAGGGACAGAGAATCATATAGAGAAACTCATGTGAGTGCTCTTGATGACAATGCCTATGCGTTGGACAACTTTTTTAAGGGTGATCTTTTAGCAAAAAAAATATTATGAATATTATGATCTGTGTTTATACATCTTTTGTATTATATATATTCTTCTTTTTTTTTTCATGCTATAAATTTTATTAAACATTTCACATAATCCCTTATTTTTGGTCTCGTATTTTTCTTGAGGACACGTACGATACCCGTATTGGTACGTACCTGAAAGTCCCAGAAATAACATAGAGGGGGAGATAAATAGGTTATCTCAAAAATTTTACCAGACAGCACAGTAATGCTATTGACTAGATTGTACTATCTGAGTCTGTAATAGTTAGCGAAAATTCTACAGTTGAGATTTTAGCTTTGAAAAGCTTGTCTCTTTGGACCTTTTGAGATCTAACTAACAGTTTAGAAATGAAGAACATTGCAAGAATATAAATTACACAAGATTTTTATTGGTTCAGACACCTGTTACCAACAAGTAACAAGAGCTTAATTCAGTCTTTTCTTGATGACCAGTGTAGCCAAGTCAAGAGGAGGCTCACTATCTTTTTGTTTGTGGCTAACCAGAAAACCCCTTTACAACAAGACTCTTCTTGCTTAAGGATGAAGAAGCTAGATCTTGTAGTGTTCTGCTACAGTTGTTGTTCTTCACTTGCAGACTAGAGAACCTTCTTCAGAAATCCTGAATCTTCAATTCAGATCGTGCACAGTGAGTCTCTAAGGCTTTTCTTTCTTTGAAAGCTCTCAAATGATATTCAAAATTTTCTCAGACTCGTCCCTCTTTTTCTCCTGTGCACTGTGTCTTCCCTTTTATAGGCTCATGGAACTAGAACCCATGACTGTATGATCTTGTAGTGACAGCTTTGTCCTTTATTGTATTAGACTGACCTGGCTTCGCCTTTTCTGATCCTGTACACATCACCATTGCCTCAACTTCACATTTTTTGCCCCTTCCTTGTTACTTTCCATTGCAACATAACTTATATTGCACCTAGAGTCATGCACCAGGTGTACTTCATGCCTCTATTGTACAGCCTCTGCTGCAGTCCTCTGCAGCCAGCCTCTGCTGCACAATCTTCATATCCAGCTTTTCTGCAACTTCACTTGCACCAAGTACTGCAGCCAGTTTGCTACAACTTACCTCCCACTCAATAGCTTCCAGACCTCATCTGCTCAACCTACTAGTGTAGCCTCGTCTGCACCTAGCACTGCACTCAGTCTTCTGCAATTCAGCTTGCATACTTGCACTGCGATATAACTCACTTCACTTTGTTGCTGGAACTGGCCTTGAACATCGGAATGGTCCTGGATCATGAGAACTCTGAGACACTTTTACTGCCTTATGCATCTGATCTTTGGCATGTAATTTTGTAGCCCCCTGTAGTATGCAGAACCCTCGTCTTCATACCTCAGCTGCACGACCTCTAGCCCTAGTCTGCAACTACCTAGCTAACTATTACACTCTAAGCATCTATTACATACATAATTTCTTCTTAAGTTTTGTTCATCAATTTCTATACCAGTGGAGGGATCGCACATTACTATCAATCTCCCTCTAAATTGATGCAAACAAAACTCCTAAGAAATTCTAACAGCAATATCACTTTTCAACAATAAGAGGACTTACATTTTCCTAAGGATTAATCCCTCCGTCCTCTTTTTGAAGGATAATCTTGTTGTAGAGACTTTGGTAGTTTGTGCTTCGGCTTCCTCATCTGCTGCTGCTCTGAGGACCTTCTATATTGCTCTGCTGTACTTCTGCTGCTTGGACTCTCTTCTACAGGAGTAGACCTTTCTGCCATACTTTTGATGCTTGGCCCCTCTGCTGCAGTTGTCGTTTGCTCTGCTGCAGCTCGTTGTGGCCGCTTCTCCCCTTGAGATCTTTGTTCACCACTTCTTTCTGCTGCATCTTTTGCTACAGTCTCCTCAGCTGCACTCTTTGCTGCAGTCTTCTCCCCCCCTTTTTTTTTTTTGCATTAATGCTCTGGATGAAATCTCTGACAGCTTCCTTTAGTGCCAAGAGCTCAGCTGTCATGTTGTTCTGTGCAGTTGTGCCTCTCCTACGGGCTGAATCCACCCTTGACTCCAAGAGAGTGAGTCTCTTGTCGTTGCTGAGGATGCGGGTCTGCAGTTGGTTCTGTGTTTTCTGAATTATGGTCTACGGCTTCCTGAATTTGATGGCTTGTATATCGTGCAGCCTGTTGTAGTTTGCAATAGTCCTCAGATAGTGTTGTTGACTTAGGCCTGTGCTCTTCGGGGTTTGCCTTGCGATTGTTTGAAGTAGATCGTAGAAGGTGCCGAAGTAGTGTTCCCTTTGGTCTTTTTCATCTGCTATCTCGTCTCCAAGTGGCTTCAAAGTTGCAATGGAATCGTGAAGAGAATCTTTGGTTCATTCGCTGATGTCATAGATGCTCTGGTCCATCTGTTGCAGTTCGTTATCAACACTGGAGGGTGAGGCTTCTTGAGTTTTGCCCGCCTGCTTCCTCCTAGACGCAGATCTGGTTCTGACAGATGTTGGTGTCTCCATGTGTTGTGGAAGCTTTACTATTTCCATCCCTAGTCTGAGACTCCTTACGGCTGTCTGTGGAGTCATTGGGATATTTGAGGTCGCTCCATATAGCAGGCCTTGGGGGAATTCAACCGAAGGAGGGTCTTCAGTTCTCTACTGCAATCCGAATAATGATTGGGGAGTGAATTGAATGTGGATTGGTGAGACTTTCCTTTGCTGACTTGTTGCTTCATAAACCGAGGGAGTGTCCTCTAGCACATGTAATCTGAGTCTTGAAAGGGCCATTCCCTTCAATGAGCTCTCTTCTGCAGTCTGCATATTTGTTTCTGGGAACCTCATTTCTTTTGTAGGAGCTCCTTATGGTTCATCCAAAATCTGGACTTATAGTTCCTCTATGTCTTCTATTAGTCGTGTGACTGAAGGATGAGAAGGTTGCTCATCTACAAGAACAGTAATGGTTTGCTCAGTTGCGCTCATTTGGTCTACTGTGGGGATCAGGCTGGTCTGCTCTACTACTTTGTCTGTAATGGTTGGAGTAGTCTGCTCCTCTTCTTCAATGTCCTCAACTGTAGAGGACTAGGTAGTTTGCAACTCTGCCTCATCCGCAGGTGTTTCGACAGTGACATCTTCCACCTCTACTGCAGACACAGGGGTAGTCTGCTTCTTAGCCTCAGTAGGCTGCTCTACTGTAGCTACTACCTCCTTTGCTGTAGTTTCTTCCATTGTTGGCTCTGCTACGGCAGCTTTAACAGTCTGCATCTTAGTGCCCTTCTGCATCTGCTGGGGAACTCCTTCCCTTGCAACTTCGTCAATCAGCGCTTTATGGATGTGGCTGTCTTCACCTTGATCTTCATCCCCACCTCCAGGAGATGGTGGTCTGCCAACCTGTGGTCTGGACAAGTACTCCTGGTTTTCCAATGTTGCTACTCGAATATGCTTGTCAATGGTCTTTTTCACCTCCGGCCGTGCTTCCTGTGAGTGAAAAGCTCAACTAGGTGCAGCTGAGCTTGTCTGTGTCAGCCCGTCTTCAGTGTGGAGTCCTTCCACTCCGATACTCCACTGAAGAGTATGTAAGGTTCTGCTGGCCTCTTTGTCGTTTGAGCAGCTTATTGTTGTAGTAGGAGCATTTGTTCAATCTCTTCTTCTTTCATGCCTGTGATGTCTCCCATTAGTATCTTGGATCAAGCATGAATAGTGAACAATCGCCTAGGACCTAATGGGATAAGCTTTGGTCTGCTGCTTCTTATGGTCTTTCATTCTCTTGGGAGGAGCAGCTGGAGACAGTATAGGAGCAGGTCTCTTCTGCAGCTTAGTCTGCATAGCAGTCTGTTGCTGTATGGTCTGCAGACTGGTCCTTTGCAATGTGGCTTCCTTATGAGTTTGCTCAACATCGGCTTGGAGTGCTTCATCCATCTTCCTCCACTCTTCTGCTTCCTTTTCTTTTGCCGAGAGAGTGAGCTTTGGTATGCTGCTTCTGATAGTCCTTCTCCTTTTGACTTTGTGTTGTTGTTCAAACTCCTGCTGCATTGCCTCCTTTTGAGGCTTTCCTAGGAGAGCATCAGTCTGTGCTTTGTGCTCTTGGGCCTTCTTCCTTAGCTCTTCAACAAATTTAAGAGCTTCTTCAAATCACTTCTTCTATTCAAGAGTTTCTTCTTCTGCTTCAATTTCTTCAGCATTCCTTTGACTATCTCAGGCTCATCATCATCATCATCATCATATGGAAGGAGGGCCAAAGCTATTGTTGTTGATGGTTGATCTGCTATGACCGCTGTAACTATTGTAGTTGACTCGTCTGCTGTGATCTAAGTGATTGTGATGGTAGCTGTTGTAGTAGGGACTTCTTGTGGGATTAAGGCATCAAGGTTTCGAAGCGTTGTTTCTACGTCTTCGATTTCCTTTCTCGTGAATCCCCTTACTGCCATTTCTTTTCTGAATGCAGCTCGAGGGCCTTCTCGAGTTTCCTTGAAGCTCATCATTGAAGCTAAGATGATCTGCTGTAACTCTTCGTTTGCACCTCCCTTTATGAACTCAAGGGCTATGTTTCAGTCATGCAGATCTGCTACCTCCAGAATCTTTGGGAGAAGTGTCTTTGTGCAGGAGCCTTCCTCAATGGCAGTGATTGGTTGTATCAACTGTTGCTCTCCAAGTTCTTTAATCTGCTGTAGGTCTGCAGCTTCACCATACGTCTGCACTTCTGTTGTGAGTGCTTCAGTCATCTGCACAACTGTAAGTGCAGTAGTGGTCTTCATATTTGTAGACTCTGCTTCCTCTTCGATTGTTCTCCTTATTGTCCTTCTGATTCCTCAGAAGATTGTTGTATCAGCTTCCTCTTCAGAGGCTTGACAGCCTTTGGAGTCACCTTCTTCTTAGGCTTCTCAGCCTTTTCCTGTACTGTGGGCTTTGCTGCAGTCTTCGGTGGTGGTGGTTGTGCTGTGGCGCCCTTCTTGGTCTTTGTCAATCCAGCTGGCAATTGTCCTATCTTTCTACCTTCGATTTGTTTCGGCATTGTCCATGGCCTTCCTTGTGCATCTGGGAGCTTCAATTTGTTTTTGAGAATGATGCTCAGAATCCTGCCGTAGAGGGGCTGCCTAGCCTCTACTGCACTAGCCAGTTGATATATCATCAAACTGGCCCAGTTAACATTGTACCTCATTAGGATGGCACACATGATCTCTTGTTGATCTTGTGTGATCTGATCTTTAGAGAATTCCCTGGACATTATGGCCTTCTTGACCACATCAGTAAGGAATTTGTGTTCCTTGGACAGGAACTTCTTCACTGTTCTGATTCCCTCCTCCTGATGTTCCGGAGTTAGCATTGCCAGCCTCCCTTCTGCGACAATATTTATAGGCATTACTCTTCAACCTTCGTTGGGCAGTTTGAAGATTTGTGCCATATCGTCTGCGGTGATTTGCATTCCGATCTTCTTGTACGTATATGTAATCTCGTGGAAATTGCTTGAAACCCTTGCCTTTTCGATAAAATCAATGACCTCGTCATCAAAGATATGGCTAGAAGTCTCGCATAGATGTTTCAGACCTGCTTCTTGAATGCATTCCGCCACTTCCTTCACCTCTTCGGACTCATGTAGTTCCTTCATATTAGGGCTCATTGGTGCCCTTTGTGATTTTGAGGGTGTGGAAGATGTGGGTTTGTTGGCCATTTCGTTCGAAAGTGTCGGTTCACGAGATTTAGAGAAAAATTCAGTGAGAGTTTGAGAGCAATCAGAGAGAATTGAGAGTTAGGGTTTGCTTGATTGCTTCGAGAGAGAGAGAGAGAGAGAGAGAGAGAGAGAGAGAGAACTGTAAAGTAAATTTTGTAACAGTTCTCTCTCCTTTTATACTTACCGTGTATTTTTATCATTGAAAACAAAAAAGTAACCATTACATAGTTTCCTAGAATTATTCTGCCCATTGTGAAAATCAAGGAGATAATTATGAAATTGTTTCTTTCCAAAAATATCAGCAGTAGAGTGACACTTGTCTCTAGTTTTCATGGGTTGTGTAGTAAGACAGTAGAGGAAAGTCACTCGTCTGCATTACTTGAAAATCACTGAGTTCGTTTCAAGTAACTTGCTCGTCTAAATCTACACATGCAGTAGAGCAATAGAGCAATGTTACTCTTCTCCATCCTTTGAAAACATTAAACCCATTTCAAATAACCTACTCGTCTGCTTCTACACCTACAGAAGAGCAATAGAGCAGTATATATGGCCATCAAACCCATTTCAAATAGCCTACTCATTCAAATCTATCATGCCTAGCTCTCCTCTAAAGATGATAAATTTGTTTTCATCTAAGGGTTAGGTAAAAATATATACAATTTATTTTTCTGTTGGAATATATTCCATGTTTATATGACTCTTCTGCACATGATCTCGGATAAAATGATATTTGACATCAACGTGATTGGTCCTTGAATGAAAAACAGGATTTTAAGAAATACCCATTGTAGGGGTGTTATCACAAAATATGTTTGTTTTTGAAAACGTTAGCCTATAATCTGTAAGCTGAGACCTCATCCAAAGTACCTGTGCAGCACAGCTTCCTGCAACTATATATTCTGCTTCTGAAGTAGAGGTTGAGACAATGGTCTGCTTCTTGCTGAACCAAGAAATCAACCTTGCACCTAAAAATTGACATGTACCACTTGTGCTTTTCCTGCCAACCCTACAACCTGCAAAGTCTGCATCTGAATAACCAGTTAGTACAAAATCCGAATCCTTTGGATACCATATAACCAGCCTGCATCTCAGGATTCTCTTGACTGCAGTATAGTGGGACTCCTTAGGATCAGATTGATACCTGACACAAACACAGACAGAGTGCTGGATATCTAGCCTACTTGTAGTAAGGTATAGGAAAGATTCTATTATTCCTCTATATAATGTTTGATCTATACTTTTTCCTTTTTCATCTTTATCAATTTTAGAAGTAGAGCTCATGGGGGTTTTTTTTGTTGAAGTTGAGTTTTGTAGGCCAAACTTTTTAATTACATTGGTTAAGTATTTTGATTGATTTATGAATATTCCTTAACTGTTTCACTTGCAGACCTAGAAAGTATTTTGATTCTCCCATGTGACTCATTTGAAATTTAGATTTCATTAGTGCAGCAAACCTTTCGTATAGTTTGCTGTTAGTACAACCAAAGATGATGTCATCTACGTATATTTGCACTAATAAGGAACGCTGCATGTCTTTCTTGAGAAACAGTGTGGGATTTATCTTCCCTCTTCGAAAGCCATTATCAGAGAGAAAGGTGGAAAGAGTTTCGTACCGTGCTCTTGTAGCTTGTTTCAAGCCATAAAGGGCTGTGTCTAACCTGTAGACATAGTTTGGATGTCTAAAATCTTCAAATCTAAGAGGCTGCTCGACATAAAGTTCCTCCTGTAGCTTTCCATTGAGAAAAACACTTTTGAAATCCATCTGGAAGACTTTGAAGTCTTCGTATGCAGAATACGCTAGAAACATTCTTATGGCTTCCAATCTTACAACTGGGATAGGTCTCATCAAAATTGATCCCTTCTTCTTGAGGTACCCTTGGGTCACCAGTCTAGCCTTGTTTCTGATGATGATTTCATTTTCATCAGATTTGTTCCTGAAGACCCACTTGCAGCTAACAACTAGATAGTTCTTTGATCTTGACACAAGATACCATACTTGATTTATTTTGAACTCATTCAATTCTTCTTGCATGGCATCTATCCACTTAGGATCACTGAGAGCTTGAGTGATTGTCGTAGGCTCCATTTCTGATATGTAGCAAGCAGACAGGCACTCCTTTGTGGTTGCTCTCCTCGTTTGTACTGGGGCATCCTTGTCCCCAATTATGTCTTTCTCAGTGTGTGCCTTGATCCATTTGCCTTTGTCCTCATGCTAATCAAGGGCAGTTTCTTCCAGCTTTTGCTCTGCTGCATCTTGTTGTGGGTCTTCCGTATTTTCTTTGCCTTCAAGGACTGCAGACGACTCTGCCTTTTCTGCAAGGTCATTTTCCTCATCTGCATCCTGTTCATCATCTATTTATGCATATTCCTCATCAAGAACATCAGCAGCACGTATAGATGACTCATATTCATCAAAAGAAACATGAACCTACTCTTCTACAGTTTGTGTTTCCTTGTTGAATACTCTAAATGCTTTGCTGCATGTGGAATACCCTAGAAATATTCCATCATTTATTTTAGGGTCAAATTTCCCTAAGTGTTTTTTTTTTTATCATTATTATGAACATAACATTTACACTCAAATGCATTAAAATACTTGACAGTTGGTGTCTTTCCTTGCCATATTTCATATGGTGTCATGTTGTGCTGTTTGTTTATGAGGCATCTATTTTGCACATAATAGGTAGTGTTTACTGCTTCAGCCCAGAAGCTCTTTGAAAGGTCTGCATCAGAGAGCAATGTTTGGCTTGCCTCAATGAGGGTTCTGTTTTTCCTTTCTACAACACCATCTTGTTGTGGCGTTCTAGGTGCAGAAAAGTTATGCTTGATGCCATGATCATCACAGTATTTGTCAACCTCTAATTGATCAAATTCTGTGCCATGATCACTCCTAATTGTTACCACATCTAAATCCTTTTCATTTTGTACTTGTCCAAGGAACCTAGTTAACAGATTACAAGTTTCACTTTTCTTGTGTAGGAAGATTATCCAAGTATATCTTCAGTAATCATCTACAATTACTAGTGTGTATTTCTTCCTGCTCAAGCTCTCTACATCTACTGATTCAACCAGATCCATGTGCAGTAGTTTGATAACTCTTGTGGTCTCTGTTTGGTCAACAGGTTTGAAACTTGCTCTAGTCTGCTTTCCTTCTTTACAAGGTCTGTATAATTTATCCTTCTTGAACTTAACTTGAGGAAGACCTCTTACTAAGTTGCCTAAGGATAATTTTGCCATTGTTTTAAAGTTTAGATGTGCTAACCTCTTATGCCATAGCCACTTTGTGTCGTCTGCATCCTTAATGTAAAAGCATGTAACTTGTGCAGACTATGATAAGTTGAAGTCTACTGAAATTACTACAACGATTACAACAGTATAGCCTAGAGGGGGGGGGGGGTGAACAGGCTTAGTGTTCAATATTCGATTCTAATTCGAATCTTGAACCGAACGCAACGGAAACTAATAAAGTTGTAGTTCCAACAGATAGTTCTTGATTCGATTGTTGGTTGTTGAATGAACACAAAAATTCAATCGGCAAATATAAAATGGACACCAGATATAACATAGGAAACCCTAGTTCAGGGAGAAAAACCTACGAAACAGCACAACAAATCCACTATCACAAAAGGGATTACAAAAGGTTTCCAGGTTCAGCTTTCAACCTTTGAGTTTTCCTGGATCACTCGACAAACCTTGGTACCACACCAAATCAAGATCACAACCTCTGAGTCTTCTGGACCACTCAGCGAACCGTATCAAGAAATAATGAAAGTATCTATAAAACTCTCAAAACTATGGAGAATGTAGAAATCTCCAAAGATGAAATCCAATCAATCGCAGATGATGATGGATGTCAAAAAATCCCAAATTGTAGAAGTCGCTTCGTCGTAGGGAGAACCAAAAATGGATGGTTCTTGAATCTTAAAGCTTGCAGTTGAGATGAATTCGCAAAGAGAGTATATGCGCTGAAAAATGAATGAATTAATTAATTCGTACCCAACTGAATCCTCCATCCGTCTTTTATAGATCCTGGATGCCGTGGAAAAATGAAACAGGTTGTATGGATATTCAGACCTTAGTTTCTCATTTGTCTTCATATCAGACCTTGATGAAGTCTGTTGAATTCGTCCATGGTAAAACCGCAGTGTGATGTAGTGCAAAAGTCTGTTAGCCTTTGTCTGTTCCAATCACAGAAGTCCAGTTGAGCTCCTTTGGTCCAACACTGTAGTCTGTTGAATCTCTTCAACCCAGAAGTTTGTTATCATAAATCATAGTCTTCTAATCTCTTCAGAACTTTGCTAAGCATATATCATAGAACTCTGGATCATCGTAATCAGAACAGTCTTCCCAGAATACAGACGTACAATAAACTTCCCAATCTTCATCTGAACTCTGTTCTCTGAGCAATTAAACTCTGATACCTTGAAGTCTTCTAGGCCAGTCTGATTTACTCGGTACTTCCAACGAAGTCATTTCTCCTTCAGAACCCTAACTCTCTCAAGCACTTCCTAGGACTATCAGATGTCTAATACTAGAGATATAGAATCTAATAGCAGATAATATGCATAGAACATAAACAAGTATTTTGACACAACAAATCATAAATAGTGATAGACAAAGTAATCAAAGTATAAAGTCTGATCCACCTCTTCAATTAGGCACAAAGTCTAATTCACCTCTTCAATCGCCCTTTACTTGATGTTGTCAAAAACTTTTTATGGATTCTAAGTCATATTATTTAGAACACCTTATAATTAGCACAATCACAAACATTATATGAGTAAAAACGATATCATATATAACTTTTCATGAAAGCATAGATATCAGACATCAAATAAGACATCAACAAAACAGATAACAACCCTATCCTAGTCAAGAACCCTTCTCATTTTTACTCCTTTCTCCCCCTTTTTTGACAAAAATCAATAGGGTTGGATCCTATGGTTTGGGTATAGAACTGGAACTAGGTAACTATTCTTTGGGTATGGTTTGACAAAGTATCTGCATCATTTCTATGCTTGTGTTTGTAGTCGTCTGATCAATGTTGAGCAGATTATTGTTGATGTTGTCTGTTTCAGAACGAAGAATCCCCTGAAAAGCTTTTAATTCCTTCACATTATCACTGATGACTTCCATATCCGATTTGATGAAGACATTGTCAGACTTCATTTCATCGATGACCTTCTACAGAGCTTTTCCCCTCTCTGACCCAACAGCTGTTTCACGCTCAATGGTTTTCCACAGCACCATCTGTCGTTGTTTTAGCTCTTCCTAGTGATCATTAGTGCTAACCACTTTATCTTTGATATGTTTATTAAGATCACTGAAGGTTTGTCTGAGTCTGAAATCGAAATCAGACATCTTTTCTATTGCTGTAGCGATCTGTTGAGCCATTCGTGCTTCAGACTCTTCAAGCATCTTCTTGATTCTCTCTTCATGAGCTTGAAGTCTGCTCTCGAATGTCTGAAAAATACTGTCTGTTGGAGTAGGTGGGTAGTCTGCTACAACAATAGTATGCTGTTGAACATTATTAGGAAGATCCGGTCAAGTGACATCAAAATCTTCTATGGCTTGACTTCTTGGGCTCTGTGCTTCTTTAGAAATGGTAGGAGGCACTCGAATGTCGGTCTCCTCTAGATCAGGGGCATGGAGACCTTCAAGATCTGTTTGCTCATCCACAGCTATGTGTTGCTGCTGGTCTTCTCTCCTACTCCCAGATGGAGATCCTTGAGGAAGAGTAGAAGTCTGTTCAAATGACTTCTCTCCCCCTGAAGTCTGCCCATCCAACCCATCACCTCCTGGAGACTGGTGATCATTGTTATTATCATCTCCTCCTCCATTCCCTAGAGTCCTTTTGATAGCTGAGTACAACATATCCTTTGTCGTTTCACCCAAATCCGCCATCAACTTTCTACAATACTCTTCGTATAAAATCCACGCTTCTTCAGGAACTCTGTTTACATTGTTCAACTGGCCTCTTTCTCTGTACTCTTTTGAGGCAAGGACGTTTCCATCCTCATCTAACATCGCTATAATCAGCCTCATTCCCCATCTGGCACCTTTTACCTCAGACTTTTCAAATACTCCTACAGCGAGTGCTGCTTTGAGTTGTTCATTGGTCTTGCTGCATCAGGGTCGAACACCTTCTTTCCCTTGCTCATCTTCTTAGATGGGTGATTTGTTTGTTGTTGTGGGGGTTGCGGAAGATGTCTGTTCAGTTGTCTGTTTCCTATGAACAGATGTATGTCTCCTCTTCCTTCTAACAAGTGGCTCATCATCGGAGTCCACTTCCTCTTCTGCTGTTACTATCTGTACTGGTTGAGCAGATCTCTTCTGCTTCTTTTGAGGTGCCCCAGCATCAAAGCTCTTCTTCCTCTTCGAGATCTGGCTATCAGACAGCCCAGCTTCAAACGTCCCTTCTATTCCATCAGATTCCTTCCTTCTGAAGGATTTGTACTTGTTGGAGGGAAAAGGAACTCAGTCTTCCTTTGATAATTTCCCCAGCTTATTGAGGTAGAAACTTATCATCCTCAGATAAGTTTCCTTTTTGGATTGGACTTCGCCTCCTCAATATTTTCCTTCCATAGATTGAGCATGATGAATGCCGAGTCTATCTTCGCTCCTGTGATTATTGCAGCAACAATCCTAAGATGTCCCTGAGCTATCTGATCAACAGCAAATCCTTGACACAGAAAACACTTCTTCACTATGACAGCCAGTTAGCCATAGTGAGCTGGCAGATCTTTTTACCAAAACCATTCCTGACTTCAAGGGAATATAACCCATCATTCTCTGCCACCTAGTTATGAGAGTGTGGTTAGAGATACCTGTGTGATCACCCTGTGGAAGATGAAAGGTTGATCTGATAGAGTCATTATCAACTGTCATCTACTGCCCATCAACACTCATGACAAATTCATCACGATGTTTTCGAACAACTCCATTATCTAGAAATTCGTTTGCCCTAGAGTATGAGATTCTGCTGATCGCACTGAGTAGTAATTCGAGTACCACATCGAGTAGTAATTCGAGTTCAGAATTCTTTATCATCTCAAAAATTCTATCAAATTCACTGCTCTACCATTGAGAGCACTGAAATTGACCGCCAATCCAGTCTGAATACTGATGTATGATGCCATTGACGAAGTAATTTGGTTTTGGAAAACTAGGGTTTTTGGGAGAGGTTAGCTATAAGATTGTAAAGAATTCGAAGGAGTTTTCCTAAACCTAACTACTCTGGATATATATGGAAGGAGGGAAAAATTCTTCACTTCCAGTGAAAGAATCTCAGCCACACAAAAATCATGAATGAAAAGAGTAGTCAATTCTGACATAGCAATAAAGAGAATGTAAAACATTTTCACACACAAGAATTAGTGGTCCATATTAACTCTCTTTCTTCCTTAATCATTACTTTGTTTTCAATCAGTCTTTGATAAGACAATAAACGCATGCATTCCAAATAAATTAATCCATTATAATAATTAAGTCTATCTCAGCACATAACCACAAGCGTGTAATTAGACCTAGATTTATTTACACACGCAAATTCATGCATAATTGAATAATCATGCATGCATTTCACATAGACTTATATAAATTCTAAACCAAGCACACTCAGACAAATGGTAAAACATAAGAGTTTCCTTTTTGATGAATATCCAGATAAGACTTCATAGGAATGAACAATTTGAAGCCATACCTGTCTTGTGAATGTTCATCCAATATAATCACACTTCATCTCCCTTTAGTCATCAGACTTCAGTATGTAGGTGTCAATAGACACCCTAGTTTTCAATACATCAGACTTCAATACATAGATTTCAATAGACATCGTACTCTTCAAGTCACTAAACCTTAGGGTATAGATATAATCTGAAAAATTCTCAATAAAATCATTAGGAGACAAATCCTAACTTCTTAATGAGATTATACCCAACTTCTCACAAATGAGATTGAATCTTTTCTTATTAAGGAGCTTGGTAAAAATATTAGCCAATTGTTCATTACTAGGAACAAAACATAATTTCACATCATGCTTCTGAACATGATCTCTAATGAAATGATGTCTAACATCTATGTGTTTTGTATGAGAGTGATATACTGGATTCTCAGATATAGCAATAGAAGAAGTATTATCACATAAATGGGGCAATCTGCCAGATTAAAACCATAATCTGATAATTGTGATCTCATCCATAGGATCTGAGCTACACAACTACCAGCAGGTATATACTCAGCTTCAGCTGTTGAAGTAGCAATAGAGTTCTAGTTCTTACTAGACCATGATACTAGACTATTACCCATGAATTGACAAGTTCCACTAGTACTTTTTCTATCTAACCTACATCCAGCGTAGTCTCTATCAGTGTACCCATGAATTCCTCTAATCTGAATGTTAGGATACTAGATACCTACATCCGGGGTTCCCTTCAGATATCTGAGTATTCTCTTGACAAAAATATAGTGAGATTCCTTGGGATCTGATTGATATCTAGCACATAAACATACTGAAAACATAATATCTGGTCTACTAGCAGAAAGATAGAGAAGAGTTCCTATGATGCCTCTGTATTTAGTAGCATCAAACGGTTTACCTTCTTCATCTTTATCTATCTTAACAGAGGTGCTCATAGGGGTTCTCATCTGATGCGAAGCTGGTCAACGTTGTAAATGTGACTGCTTCCACATTCGTCGCAAAACATGCAAAATTTGTTTTTATCTCGCTAAAGTTATTGATGTAGATAAGGAAGCAGGGGTCGATCCCACAGGGAATAGCGAATGTCCAACTAAACTAACTTAAAGTAGTTACTATCCTAGGAAATTGAGGGGGGGGGGTATTTAAACTGTTTGGAAAGTATGAACTAAACCAAACTAACTAATCAAAAGAAGATAAAATAAATGTAGTAAGTAAGGTGGATTACTTAGTTTAAGAGAAATATAGGCACGATGGTTGAATCATTTTGAGTCACTTAGATCAATCATTGATGTTTCTAGATTTTAGGTGTAGTGATTACTCTGGAATGGTTGTAATGAATTTTGGCTTAACTCACTACGTTCCTTACCTTCTAACTTCTAATTAGCTCGGATAGTTAAACTAACTCAAGAGATCTAAATCATTTCAATTAGCTCAAACATGATT
>JAOVYX010015223.1:0-28744 GCA_035668315.1 Drosera spatulata
GACTTTGATTGCTGAGCTTTTAGCTCATGGTTATGTGTTTTATTTGCAGATTCACCACCAAGCGATGTTGAAGCATTGGAGTGAGATTTCATGCATATACATACATATCTCTAGATACATATAGAGAGGTAACAAATATTTGTTGGAGATCACTTGTAAGCAATGAGACAATATATTGTATTCAGGATTACATATGATTATTTGAAATTATGATTTGTATCGTTTAGGTAGCTTCCTTAGCTTCTATACCTACAAACCCGTTTGGTTTGTTTAGCCTTGTCATGGATTGGGTCTATGAGGGCATAACGTCACATGCCGAGCATTCCGGATTTCGGGGCGTTACAAAAACTAAGGCGCTCTGTTTTCCCAAAGCAAAAGGCATTCTGTTTTTATTTCGTATTGGAATTGAAAAAATAGAAAACATGCGCTCTATTTTGAACACGCTCTATTTGAATTGATTGTTAAAATTAATCCTATTTGCCATTGTTTATGAATACATAAGCACCTTTTTTTTTTTTTTACTGAAATTGCATATTCACTAACTTTACATTCATACGTATTTTGAAACAGTTCAAATGATGTGGCAATACAGATGCAATTTAGGGCCACTTGTGAAACTTATTACTAAAAATGAGATCACAGTGTTAGACGAACACAGAACAAAGTTGCAAAAGACCCCTTTCTGACATTTGTTCAAGGCCATCTTGGGGGGAAAGTTGACAACAGAAAAGTGTCAAAAGAGCGACATATGCTTTTGACAGATCATATCAGAATACAACAAAGGGTAGTTGAAATTCACATTCGGAGGTCATGAATTCCGCCTAGACGAGATGGACATGAAATTGATTTTCGGTATAGTCGAGGACGAAAAGAACATAGATGGCGAAGGACTACTAGACATAGTATAGCATTCCGAATTCTTGCAACGAAGGTTTTCAAATCAAAACCAAGGAGACAAAAAGGACAGGGAGTTGACAACTAAGCAGATTAAAGATACACTCATAGCAGCATCGAAAGGGAGTGAAGTACACGATTACGAGGACATAGCCAGACTTCTCATGCTGTACATTTTGAACACACTTTTCGTAACCATGTCGAACCCGTCTTTGAATTGGGGTTACTGCAACTTTGTAGCAGATATAAATCAAATGCGTGATTACAACTGAACATCACACTTGTTTCGAAAATTGACAAAGTGGCTCAAAAAAAACGTTTCGATTCTAGAAAAGGTCACTGGATGTGTCTTAGTGATACTTGTAAGTAATTTTAGAAGGTCACACTGTTTTTTTTTTCAATATGCGCTCTGTTTATGGTTCATGACCAAAAATAACTCATGGCGGTCTGTTTTAGTAAAAAAGGCGCTCTGCTTTATAGATATTGGCAAATTGATAACACGCGCTCGGTTTGTATTATTATAGGTGGTCTATTATTTGATAAACCTTGTTCTCAATGTATTTGGCACCTTCTTTTTTAAAAAAAAAATGACATTGTCTTAGTGATATCTGTAAGTAATTTTACAATGTGGTACTGTTTATTTTCCAATACGCGCTCTGTTTATGGTTCATGATCAAAAATAACTCATGACGCTCTGTTTTAGTAAAGAAGACGCTTTGTTTTATAGATATTGGCAAATTGATAACAGGCGCTCTGTTTAAATTATTGTAGCCGCTCTATTATTTGATAAACCTTGTTCTCAATGTATTTGATTTCTTTTTTTTTTTTTTAAATAACAGTATTCGTTTATGGAGAAGACGAATGTGGTAGATCCACTTGAAGAAAACAAGGATGAAATAATTCTGAGGTGTGCATGGTGGAATCTGAAAGATCTACCTAAAGACATAAATGCCGCCGCGTCTACCTTTGAAGATGAAAATAAAAATTGGGATTTATTCTAGTGTTATCATTTGATATCGAGCAATATAAAGTAACATTTGCAATTTCAAAATAACAGTTGATACCGAATCCGTTGAGCTGCAAAGTTAAGAATATGGCTTGGGAGCTGTTGCCATTGAATGGCGTGAAGATGAACACGAAGATTCCAGCGAAGAAACTAAAATTCAAAGACCAAATGCCCAGGATTTTCAGTTTAGAGAAAGAAGGATTTTCAGTTTCAGTCAATCCACTGAAAGGAGCAGCAACAGTCAAAACAATCAAGACGATATTTCATCATCTGATCTACTGATAAAACATATTAAACCAAGCAAAGTTACATTGTTGAGCAAACAACTACAAGAAGCTAGAATGGAAATTACTTCACTGAGGGAGAGATGTATGGAAGCCACAAAACAAATTTATTTGCTTGAGGAACACGCTTTATATTTGTCTTAGGTACATTCACTGTAAGAAAAGAATCAAAATACAACACATGAGTTGAATGCAGCCGAAGAAAAGGTAAACAATGTTCAATTAATCAAGGCGCTCTTTTTAATTATTACTGACGCTTTATTTCATGTTATTATGTTTTTTGCTCAGTTAATGATTTATAAATTTTTTTTTTGTAGATACTCTCATTTGAAGTTCAATTGTCCGCGGCAAGATCAGAGGTTGAAACCCTTAGGCTGTCAACGGCTAAACCAAAATCGATGATTCCAAACGCTTCAACGACTGATGCAACACTTATGGAGGAGTTGAGGAAATAAATTCTTGAAATGAAACAAGAAGCTGAGAGAACAAAAATATTACTTGATTAAGAGACATTAACAACGGAGACAATGAGACGGGAGCTAAAAAACAGCGAAGATTTGACATTGAAGGCTTCAGCTGAGCGAGAAAGATTGCATGGAATCATTCGTTCCAAGGATGAATAGAAGATTAAGCTCTTAGAAGACCTCGAAAAAGAAAAGAAGATAATTGAGGACTACAAGGCACTATTCGACAGCAAATGAAATGAAAAAAGAGGAAGCAAAACGAGGCGACATTTTATACGTCAACGATAATGACAAAATCCTATAGTCAGACGAAGAAGAAGTCAACCAGGATGAAACCGATAAGAAGAAGCTAAAAAAAAAAAAGACAGGACGTACGCCGTCGTCCATGGTAATGTCGCTAAAAAATATAGGGAAACGACCAGGAAAAAGGTTGAGTAATTACACTTATGGTTCATCTAAAAAGATCAAGATTGCTCTAGACATTTTATCTTACTTGTCGGACGACGTATGACAAAAATGGAATAAAATAACGTCTAGTCTGTCCAACATGTAAGCAATCTAATTTTGATTTACATTATTATTCATTTATTGTTTAATTTTCATTATCTATTTGTCTCTACCATTGAAAATAAAGAGTTGTGTAGAGTGCTATCAAGGGGATGGTCAAAACAAGCCATGCCCCTAAGCTACCATCCTGCATAGGCCGTACACCCTTAAAAACCTAAGCATCTATACAAAAGTTACAAGAGTTTCCGCCAAAATGGATGGACCAGCACATACACGAATAATTACATGGCTCAAAACTAACAAAACAACCTATGCAAGCATAAAGATACAAAAAACAGCTTAGTCGTTCAGCTTGATCTTCCAATTCGCAAGCAGTTGAATAGCTAAGTTTCAATTGCCCAATGCTTCAAGATGTGCAGGTCAGGTTGGGAAAGGCTGTCTCTCTTTAAATGATGCAGGTCAGCAGCTGCTTTTGCGAGATGTTTCTTCATGTTATGAATGGTAGGCTTGAGATCTCTAAATATAGCATCATTTCTGAATTTCCATACAGTATACACCATGTAGCCGAATAAATTCCTTACAAGCGTAGACAGCCTTCTTTTACTAAACTGAGATAGGGACTCAGGCCATGGTGATGTTGGAAGTCGAATGCCACAGTTGGCGCTCCACACCTGCATTAAAGGCCTCAGCAGCTCACAGGAAAAAAAGAGGTGGTTATGGGTTTCTATTTCATTTGTGCGGAACACACACATGGGGTGCTCCATGAGGCCAATACCAATCAATCTATCCATAGTGTTCAGCCGTTTCTGAGCTGCAAGCCAGAGGAATATTACCCTTGTACCACACAGAGGTGTACCAAGGTACCATAGGCTTCCTGGGCCTTAGGGTTTGCCAAGCGTTTGCAGAGCTGAAACGCTGGATATTACCCTTGTCCCAACAACAAATATCATTCCCATGGTGTATTAGAGGCAAAGTAATGCCTTGGAATAAATTCTGAACAGCATGAGGGAATTGTCAAGTTGTGTCATTGATAAACTGAGCAAGCTTTGTATTCCTAGCAATGCGCGTGTTGTATATGAAAGAGTTTGATACTTTTAGATTCAACGGGCCATGCTCAGACCAAGAGTGAAACCAAAAGGAAATTGATTGACCATTGCCAACCCTCAATGATATGGGCGGCTGTGCAGTGGCTCAAAGTTGGAGCAGTTTTCTCCATCCCCAAGACCCAGACTTAGGTATCTTCATGGACCAGAATGACTCCTTTCCAATGAGATTAGCACGTACCCGGTTGGCCATATAGAGGTGTCATCAGAAATGATGGACCAAATATGCTTGATGAGTAAAGACTTGTTCCATTCATGAGTGTTTCTAATACCCAAGCCTTCCTCCTTTAGCAGGATGGCACATGTGTTTCCAAACAACTTTAGCTCCTCCAAGGCTGAGGGAAGGGCCTTTCCACAAGAACTTCCGACATATGCCTTCGACCTCATCAATAACTGCCTTAGGTAGCATAAAAGTACACCTCCAAAATACCTGCATAGAGTGCAAAATAGATTCAATAAGCATGAGTCTTCCAGCATAAGATAGACACCATTCTCTTTCAAAGATAGACACCATTCGCTTTTAAAGATTTAATAAGCAAATCCCAAAAGAAAAAATCTTGTTTTTTTTATATTTAAAAACAAAACACAAACAGTCAAATAAGGGAACAATAAATAAACAGAGCACCTGTATTAAAATTATAGAATCAATAATTTTTTCCAAGGAAAATCATATCCCTATTAGCATCCTTCCCTGTTGCTCCTAATATGACTCCATATGAAATCACCCTTTAGGAATATGCCGTCGAAAAAAACAACGGTCTATAATAATTGAATCCAATGATCGAAGCATTGAAAGAAACAAAGAGTCTGGAAAAACGATTTGTACTGTCATCAATATAAAACATAATACGACTTACAAGATTAGTTCTTGCCAAAGCTTCAACATATGGCTTCAGTTTTGCAAACGACTCGGTACAATCTCCATCAACGATCGTCTGTACCTTTTGAAGGACTCTCCACGATTTCTAATACGATAAATCCAATCCATAATTGGATTGTAAATGATTGCTCGCCTGATTGCTGTCAACATGAGGATCCCGACATACCATTTTTGTAACAGCCTCAATAATTTATTCTGACTTTATAGTCTTCACAGATCGCTCAACAAAAAACAATTGCCCTCACGTGTGAGTATTATTCAGCTTTCTGATGTAAAAACATTTATTGTATGCACACAGAGAAGCCTTAACAAACAATTCACAACCATTCTCTTTGAAAGCGCAGACTGCATAAACCCTTTCCTTCTAATTCCTTTTTATAATATATCGAAATCTGACCTCAGTCGCATATAGAGCAAGAGATTTCTTAAAATGTTGCACACCACCATGAAAAGCCTGACCTACATTCTGAATAAGATTAGAGCAGTGCAAAGAACACAATGTTTTTTTTACATATTGCTCGACGTACCGCCTTCCAATCAAAGCAAAGATTCAGGCACAACATTGTCAGGAAAAACATCATTGAATACATCCTGATCAACAAAACAATGAGTACCAATAGCAAGGATTCCAATAAACCAGATTCAATAGAGGGCTACAATCAGAAGAGAGATTACAAACACCCATCTCTGACACATTACTATTACACTCGATAATTACATTAATTGTGTCTAGGTCAAGACGTTTCGACACATCAAACAACGTCGTGAAGTCCTCCTGATCCCTCAATAAGCATCGCTCATGTTCTGGGATCGAATAAAACAAATTCAATTCATGTCCGTATGCGATCTAGAAAAGATCTCGTACCTTATCAACAAAACCTTCAAAATCGAAATCTGAATCACAAACAAACGATCTCAAAATCACACCAAATCTAGAAATCAAAATCGCCTTGTTCTCCATCAAAAAATGCGATCCGAAGATGATGCCAATCATTGATGCCAATGCGATCAGGAATGAAGCTTGAATGAGAAAATGATTAAAAAAAAACGATGAGGGAGATTGTGAGAAAGGATCCGCATAATGTAACAAAAAAAATGAAGGAAAGAGCGATGACGGTTATAGAAGTGAGAGCGCAGTTTTGGAGAATTTTGAAAAGTTGTATATTTGTGAAAATATTTTTCCGTGTGTGTTTTTTTGTGATTATTATTCAAATAGTGTATATTAAGGTCATTTTCTGAACTTTTTATCTATAAATGGTTTAAGTTGCAAAATTCGAGACTGATCCAGTGACATAAATTAGTTGTATCCTCAAGACGAAAAATGAGTCTCCTAAAAATACATGTTAAATATTATAGAAAGTCAAAGTGCCCATCAACATGTAAATAAGAAGGAGGAAGCTGAAAGTAGAACCATTCGTGAATTAGATTTTGGTTGACTTTTACTATTTACTTAATGAAATTCTTTTACTAAATGCAGGAAAATCCATTATAGTGGCATCTTGTCTTGTAGGAAAGCAAAATATAAAAAATAAAAGTAAACAAAATTTAGGTTTTTTCAAAACAACTTCTCTTGACTTTTGAACTCAAAGGTTTCTTTTGTAGGACTTGGATGGAGCATTGCTCTTTGAGCAGGATGGAAAAGTAATCGCTATGCTTCTCCGAATATTGGCTAAGAATTGTCTGGTTATTTCAGCTCTCATAGAGGTTGTGTATCGTCATTATTAACGTTTCCTTCTACCAATGTCACAAGAAGGAACAAATGATAAGAGTTGAGTATCAGTCTTGTTTGAAAGCAGAATGTTATGCCAATATAAATATTGCTATTTACTTGAAACTTTTAGGGAGGATTATTAATGAATCCCCCGTTTAGTTTAAACTCATATTTCAATCATCAATTGAATATACCCAATATTTCACTCGCCATTTCAAAATCAATCAACATTTTGTTTAATGAAACCCTAAATGATTCACTTTCTCTCTAGTGAAAACTGACCTCGATTCCCTCACTACCACCTCACTTTGTTATTGTTATCACGTTTCCACCTCTCCACCTAAAGCGACGAAGATTAACTGCCCTCACCATCGTCCTCCTCTCCATCGTCTTTCGACTCTCAACATCATCATCGTCTCTCATATTTTCACTTATATCCACTCAAAGCATAATGACGAGATGAGAGAAAACCCTAATTAAAGAACAACAACCATTGATTCCTTCTGCACAGAAATTAGGGACATTGGAGGAAGTCCGAGATATGCATGAGGCGTCCACAACGATAGTGAGAAGGAGACCACCGGATTTGCAGTACAGGTGCTTCATTGCTTTGTTTCATGGACAAATGAAGGAGTTAAGTGTTGTTATTTTCGATTTGTGTCGCAATAACGTGAAAGCAACCCCTTTCGCTCATTTTCTGTTTACACCAAACTTGAGGACTAGTACACCTAGGTTGAAGGCGATACTTTCTAGGTTTACACTAAATCCCCATGGAATGGTGATAGGTGTGGACAATACCTTTGTCGAAATGAAAAAATCCCATATTTTTGTGATTGTCGGATTGAGAGAGCATGGAGTGCATGTTAATTTGAAGGGATCTTGTGAGAGTTCTATATTTTCAAGGTTGTTTAATGATTCGGAGAAGAATTTCGAGCGAAATTTGTTGTGGGATAAGTTAATTTTGTTAGGTAGCATCAATGATGAAGAGAAAATGCAGGATTTTGTTCGGTTATTTGTGTTGTATGTTTATAATTGTATATTGTTTCCCAAATAGAGTCGGTCACCATAATTTTGAAGTTGAACACCATAATTTTGTTGAGTATCGACCATAATCTCAACCGACCTATAGTTAGGAGTCTATCTCAACTTCCTCTTCACAATATTTGAAACCCGCACCAACTTTGCTTAAGGATGTCGTCTGCTGGAAAAACCAATCTCACAATGATGTGTCAGATTACAACGACGTATAGAGAACTCTCCTGATCGCTTGAACCTTGAAGCATACGCACGCCATTTGCAAGCTTCGTTCGAGCAAACAACAATTACCTTCTCATTATCATTTTTTTTGAAGATGAAATCACGATTTATCCCAATCACATAGTTTCTAACGACGATCCTAAACTCCTCGGCATCACTAAAGATCTGACCTTCTCCTCGAATATAATCACGTCAAGTGTCAATAGAAATATTCTCATTGCTTGAAGCAGTAAGTGCAGCTTCACTGCCGTCACATGAAACCATGCGAATCACAAAGAACAATTGGAATTAAATAATTAGGCACATTATCTATAATACAACACTATTAAGTTTATATATGACTCATCTTATTTATACTACATATGCTTTGTTATGTACTACAATATATCAGATCTTTACTTTCTTTCTCCTTTAAAACTCTCATATGCTGTTACTTAAAAAATTTATACCACAACATGTCTAATATGATTGTGAGATTTTTAACTTATTCTTTTGATGCTTATGTCAATACAATAATACACAATATCTATACCATGATCATCCTATTAAACAACCGAGGCAAACTCAAACCACCAAACTCAATCACGAAAATAACTCAGAAATTAACTCCTTTTCCATTACTTCTTAACTTGTTTCTTGATGAACGCTGGACGAAGACACCCTTATAATGGGAGAATCTGTCTTCTTCAAAGCCACCATTTCAATAATTTTCTTATTTGCTCATTGGTGAACATAGCACATGTTGGTCACGTCTCCATCATTCGTGAACGTGACATGAGCTTGAAGTTGTGGTGCAAGATACTTCAATGTGACTGACAATGAGATGACGTAAGGGCATTTGTTCATGAGTTGTTCATATACATCTACAAGGCTCATCGATTTACGAACATTGAAAGAAAGACATTCTTGTTCATATCGACAAAGAGCAACAAGCTCAATGTCGAGAGGAATCAGAATCTCTAATTCAGTCATCTTCAACAAAAAGACAAATGCGAACTGATTCAACTTATTCAAGAGTAATAAATTAAATGAATTCGAATCACTGACTACTGCATTTTTATGCAATAAGCTCAATGAATTCGCGAACAAAAAATTTCATAGACTTGCATTCGAGTTTGGAAATGGATTGAATTGAAGTGATACCGTATTCAAAGAGGAAGAGGAGTGAGGTTGGTGAGTGGAATTGAAGAAGAAAGAGACGAAAAATGGAAATTTTTTTTGTGGAAACTTGGAAAATATGGGTTTTGGATCAATGATGAGATCGAGGACATCGTTTTGTGAAAAACAAAAAGAATTTTTTTTTCTTTGTTTCATCAGGGAATAAATTATAAAAAAGAAAGTGAGATATGATCAAAATCATTTAGGAGGATGTGGTGTAAAACAAAAAAAGACAATAGGAAGATTTTAGGGCAATTTTACTGAAACTTTGCATAACATGTGATAGCAAGTGCATGCAGGATACTTTTGTAGCTCCCACGAACAATCCGTAATATTATGCGACAGCAAACAGAATTTGAAACAAAATTACGATCCCTGGAATATGTATACAAAATTACTTTTGTCGGCTTTTGATTTTCTCTTCGCTACTAAAATCTTTTTTTCTTTTTTCTTTTTTTTTTTGTCGTACTATAATCTTATTTTTTCTTCAGCTAAGACTTACTACGACTTTGCATCATAACTACATAGAAATGGTACAGGACCCTGGGAATATGTTTTTCGTGATGTAGCATCTGAGATTATTCTAGTGCAACTGATGGTTATTAGTTCACGATGCGGGCTTGATGACAACTTTTCGCTTCAATATAATATTCCTTCCGTTTCAATTTAATTGAAACGTTTTGATATGAAATAGAAATTTATGTATCGTTGAATTATAATATAAAGATATGTTTACTTGTGAGTATATGTGATAGAGGAATGAGAAAAAAAAAGGATAATATAATTTGATGTGATATAAAATATGGATATATTGATAATTTTATATAAAATAAATTTTAAAATAAGAAATATTTTATTTATTATAAAATAATCCAAATATATAAAAATATTTTAATTAATATAAAACCAACGAAATATTATTATATAACACTAAGCCAACTCCCTACGAGAAAGAATTTGAACATAAAATGACTCATTTGTTTTCTCCCAGTGGAGGTACTTCAGTTTCTTTGGGTGGAACATTGCCATCAATAAATGTCTCAGTCATTATGGCAATAATTATGGTCATCCCAGTGACATGATTGATTTGTATCAATAATCATGACAATATTGTATCAAGACAATATTATCACCATAAAAAAGACTTTCGACAATTCAAAAGCAAACAATAAAAGAAGATTTGATTTTGAAAGGGTAAGATATTCTTAAGACATACTAGTTTCACAATAACATGTTTTTCTGTTGTTTTTCAATTTGGCATATTATTTTTTTTATAGACGTGTTAAATATTTAACAACATATTTTCCTGAGATTCATTAATTTAATTGGTTTAATAGATTTTGCATTGATATATTAATTCTTCAACAACATGTCTCATGCTCTCATCAATTTAGCAGGGAGTCATATATATATGTACAAATGAAATAGTGAAATAGTGAAATAGTGAAATAGTGAAATAGTGAAATAGGGAGTGCACTGATTTGAACTCATGTGGGAGGTAGAAAATAACTTCCCCCTGATTTATTTGTGTAGGACGATCATGTTAGAATAAAATGCACCCAGTAATTGAAATTGTCCATGAAAATGAGAGAAAGCTTATTCGGATATGATCATAGATATTCCCTCTCTTCAAAATAAATTATGAAATATTAACTCGATATGAATATTAAAACATCATTTGATTTTATATTATTTTATTCAAATATTCTTTATAATTTTTTAAAAGTAATTAGGTGAATTATAGAGTAGTGTGAGAAAGAAGAAAGAGAAAGGATTAGATATGTTAATGGATAGAAAGACAAAAAATAATGATGATGAAGATTAGGAACATCATTTTAACATCAAATTTTTGTTAAATTAGAAAACGTCATAATTCATTTATGAAATCCATTTTTAATAATATATTGTAATTCATTTATCATAGACAGATTATAATTATTTTGAATCTCTTTTTGTGTGTATTGAACTAAAAGAGATAGACATCCTTTTAAAGTCAAGAAATGATACATTGTGTGTTCACTGTAATGGTAATCATATGGATAAGTGGGCTCACAAAACCTTTACAAAATAATGAACATTATCAAGATGAGAGAAATCTTGATTTTCTTATCTACTGCATCATGGTTGTTGTTGATGTTTTGGAAGCTTGTCATCCTTCAATATTTATAACTCTCCCCACTAAGACAAGACGATTCTTAATATCATCACAACTTATGAACTAGGGCTGCCTCGTTAATGCGTTTTCGGGAAAAAAATCCATTAGAATAAAAATCTGATAAAAAAAATTAGTACAATCTCCTTCTTAAGAACAACGCTCTTCATTGTTACGTTTTTAATAAAAAAGATTTTTTGAGTCGTCGAATCTCTTTTTCTTTGAGTTGTTTAAAAGATATTCTGAAAAATATCTTTGTGAATAAATCCGTCAGATTCTCGTTAGAGTGAATTTATTGAATATTTATATCTCTATTAATTTAAAGGTCATATACAAATAAAAATTTTCGATAATTATGCTCCATTTTATCAATGCTCCTTTTTATCAATGCTCCATTTTATCCTTTTTTAAGTTGTTCAATGCCCGATGCGTTATCTTCTGACATCACAATAGGTTTTTTTTTAATTGTCATCAATCCACATGAAAATTTGTATATGGTGGATCACTGAGCATGGCCACAACACTTTCAATTTGGTTCGGAAAATCAAGTAATTTAAAATGATTTAAAGATTTATCAGTAAACGTATAATTTATAGATTTTTACAAAATTGTCATATCATTATAGATAAAAGGAAAAAAAAACCATAAAATCTTCTTGAAGTATTCGACAGTGGCACATGACCTTTTTAAACTTTGAAAATATACGAATAACCCCCTATCAACTTTCTTATAAAATTAATTAAAAATATACATATGATCCTTTTATAAATTTCTTTAATATGATTCGTGACAGAATAATACGATATCATTTGATGATATAGGGATTAAGCGTATATTTTTAAACATGATGAGGATCATGTGTCACAACTCAATACTTTAGGGGGTTAAACGCTATTTTTTCTAGATAAAAAAATCTGATTCGCAATCTTGTTTTATGTGGATCGAACAAATAACCTGAATATGTATATCCAATGAGATATGATTTTGTCTTCCTCGAATAAAATAGACTCGTATATGTAGTTCCATGAAGACAATACAATATTTATTTTATTTCTTTTCAATGCGTTTAAGTTGATAAAAAAATTGAATCTTGTTAATAGATTAACTACAAATACAATAGCTGACCTTGTACAATTAATAAGTACAATAGGACACCAATGACATTGATATATGAAACTTTTTGTCCAAGTAATTCTTCTTTATTTTCTTATGGGCACAACATATCATTTTTCACGTCTAGTGATCTAATAATACTTTAGTATTGAATAAACGAGCTTTATCCAAATAAACTTTTTCATATATGTGCGTTTTAGGTTTTGTAATTAATGTACAAGGCCTTCTTGTTTAGCTATATGCATGTGTTTAACAAAATCGATTTATAACTCACCCATTCATCTATCATGAACACTTGATTCTTCAAGAATAGATGTATTCTGACTACTATATCCTTCAAGACAAAATTAGAAATCGAAGTCGAATATAAAAAATCCTACTTTGTCGTGTTTTCATGAAATCGAAAATGACCACACGAATTTGAAAATCTGACAAACTTGGAGCAAGAATCTAGACGGCTCAATTGTTGCAATCGTCGCATGTCATTTTTGTGGATTCAGAAAGACAAATCATGTGTGCAACTTGGAGGAGAGTGATCGGAGAGAGAAAAAGTGTTGTTTTAATTTCGGAGGGGAAAAAAAAAAGAAAGTGGCAGGGAAGGTTTTCCAATTGAGGTGAGGGAAATATGACAATTATTCCATATGCCACACATTTTGGGAACTAATATTCTTAGTTGATATTTATTTGAAATAAAAACATCCATCATCCGAGAATTTTTCTTTGAATCAAATTTATTGTAGATTTAACCTTTAGAACCCATGAAGGGTTGAAAATCTAGGGGGAGCCATGGAATCAAAATTGGGGTTGGAAAAGAAATCGGATTCCATACGGAATATCTCATTCCTGATGAGTGGCAAACCAAACACTAGTTTTGTATATTCCCTTGAAATAGGCTAAATCCATTCCGTTCATGGTTCCTACTATCCCAAACGGGGGATAGCATAATTGTCTACTTAGCGAATGAACGTGTGCCACAAAGGAAAAGTACCTCACATCTTGAAAGAATCAAAACTCAAGACTTCAATGTTGATCAAGTAGCAGAAGACAAAGAATCCATTTTCAACATCAGTATTACAACAGCATACCAGATTCTATGTTTCGCAGCTCCACTATTCAAACCTAAAAATAAAACATAAGAAAAGCCGACTTCTCTTCAGCGGACAAAAGTCACAAAACTGACTACCAAAACTGGAGAGGAGACACTCCCCGTTGGTGCCAAAATCATGAACTATGCAAAGTGTATATGAGCCTCGTTGAATACTGACAGAAGATGTATGAACTCATTCTGTTTGAGTTTTGAAGATCTCTTATCCTCGTAACCATACTGCCTTAGCACGTTCGCCACCTTTTCTTTGAAACGTGATTTGTTTTCTGCAACATCGGCCATTGCGTCTGTATCCAGATCGTCCATCTCCATATCATCATCATCATCAAAATCATCTCCCTTATCCCCCAATGTCAACTTCTCAAAGCTTTCACCCAACATAGCAAAATCCACCTCGTGAGAATCAGTCGTGGGTGGTTGGGCAAGGGTTTGCACAATCTTATAGTTTTTCTCCAACATAGTGAGAATTTTCTTCTGTCTGAAAATCGAGCCAATGGTTTTGTTCTTCATGCTGAAACATATCCTAAGCATAGTGTCCCACTCCCTGAGTTTATGTTCAGGAAGCGGAAGCGGCTTCCTGGGTTCAATTTGGACAACGCAGGATTCAACCTGTGGTCGGGGTTTGAGGAGATGTGAGACCCTTGCAAGGAGCTGGACGTTGGCGGAGAGGCGACAGTAGTGTGTGTCACCGGGTAGAGCAATAAGCCGCAAGGCGAATTCTCTCTGGAACATCAGGACTGCACATCTGAAAGCAGGTTTGTGGCCTAGTAGCTTGAAGACGAGCGGAGAAGAAATTTGGTACGGGATATTGGCAACGCATATGTCGAAATATGGAAGTTCACACTCCAGAACATCTCCTCTAATAACCTGCAAATAATTCACATCAACATCACATGAGTCTCAAGGTACAGTTATGTTTCAGGAACCAGATCCAAGTGGGCGTTAGAATTTAGAAATTAAAACTGCGGAATAATATCAAACGGTAAACTTTTCCCATTGAAAGTAACACTACTACAAATGGCAGATATTGCAACAGAGGAACCGTCGATGATGGTCCGGTAAGGTCAATCTGCCTATCGCTAGAACTTAGAGCTAAACCTTAGCTCCTGTAATAAACCACCAATTCAACGCCGAAAACTTTTAGAAAAAGGGGGCTATTCAAGATTACTCTGCAGTCTGCACAGTAGAAACTTCAAATTTTTTCAAATGTTGGGCTAGCAATTACTTCTTCATACTCCATAGCAACAAATTTACCAAGCAGGATCTATATCATTGTCATCTCGGAATTTGTAGCAGCACAAGATGGAGTTAGACACATGAATCATTTTTTGTATAGACTCTAGATTTCTTTAGAGAAATGTGAAGTCCTCTTGCACATTCTAGATTTATCTAGAGAAGTGTAGAGCTATCTTATAATACTAGGTTTCTCTACAATACTCTAGAAAACTCTAGATGTTGTATAAAAATGTATAGAATTCTCTAAAATTCTTGATAAGGCCTATAAATAGGCTTATCACCCCTCATTTGTAAGGAAGCAACAATCAACCAAGCATTCAAGCAATCAAACAATACAAAGTAAAATTTGAGAGCATTCCAATCTTCCTTGTGAGTTCCAACTTTTTAGAGTGTTTGAGAGTTAGGCTGACTTAGCATATTCGAGACAAGGTTTGTTAAGTGCTGGACGGTTTAAAGAAAAAGTCCGTGACAATGGTAAAATAGTCGGTGGTAAAATGTTCGATGTTCTCCTATTACCACATTCCAAGTCTTGCCCATCTATCCGTCTACTTCTACGACCTTCCCTCAGCTTTTTCTTGGTTGGTTCAACTCCCCATCTGTCAGCATATTCAAGTGTTTTCTCTTTGGCTGAGCCCTTAGATCCATCAAACTATACTCATCTTTGTCACTCTCAAGATTCAAGCTTTGTAAAACATCTCCCTATTATCCCACACTGAAGGTGTTACATAAGGCAGATCTAAAAGCCGTCTCAGAAAAGCTTATATGAAATCAAAAACATTTCACAATTTATAGTGAAACATGATCTACATATACAATAAATTCCTATCTCCGACAATCCCTCAAACACAACCACGCCCAATAGCGAATGCCCTAATCATCATCAAATCCAAAATCATTAAAAAACCCAATCGATCTCAAACCCCAACCCACACAAAAATTCAGCCAAACAAACCGTGATCACTTCCTCAAAACACATCCTATTATCCAATCATCACCACAATCCAATCATTACCATGAAGCGATCCCTCAACCCAGCCCTCTCGATCCTCCGCTCCACCTCCCTAGCCATCCCCTCATCCTTCTCCACTGCGATCACCCGCTTCGCTGCCTCGATCAGCTTCTCCGTTAGAGCACCTGTGCCGGACCCGATCTCGAGGACGACGTCGGTGTTCCCGAGTCCCGATTTGCGGATGATGGAGTCAATTGTGTGTTGGTTCGTTAGCATGTGCTGGCCGAGGGACTTCTTCTTGTATGGTGGGGTGTTATTGGATTGTTGCTTGAAGCGCTTGAATTTGCCTCCCGCCATTGTTTGTGGGGGTTTAGGAGGGGGATGAACAGAGTGCTGTTAGGGTTAGGGTTTTGTGTTGAGAGTTTGGGGGGGGGGGGGGGTGTGGGGCGTGCGGTTCGAGACTTTGGGTTCAACGATCTCTCTTTTTTTTTTTCTTCTTTTTTTTTTGGAAATATTTGGCTGAATTGAAATCAAGTCAACCCTGATGTAAAATACTTTAATTTTTGTGCACATTAGTTTTGATTAGTGTATATTATCGAAGATATCAAAAATCCGGGCTTGGCCGGCTCGATCTTAGGCTTTTTGGTCCATCATTGTAGATTTGATGCGGGATTCCTTTTGACGCAAGGTTCATTCTTCGTTGGAGATAATTAAGACCCACCACTGGTCTCCTTACACGGTATCAACTTTGAATTTCTAATTAACAGATGCTAATAATAATCAGGCTAAAAAATCTAAACAAAATCTCATTGATGCAATGCATAAGAAAAAAAAGGTCGGTCAACCGCGGTCAAGCTTGTTATCCTCGATCATCATGTCCTGGCTGGCTTCGGTTCACTTGTTGTTAATATGATTTCTCAACATGGAATAAAACAACTTATCATACACCAAAACATAGATTTAACCATTCAATCCGAACTAGAAAATGGAATCACGTTCGAAAAGAGTTCTAATTGGCAAGCTAAGGAACTTATTCTTCAGTACGTATATGATTGGTCTGAATCAAAGTTGAAGTGTCCTGACGCGATTGCTTCATCGTCACTGCTTCTCACAGCAGCCGAGGACAGTATCACACACTTTCTCCACCGTTACATCAAGTGATACAAAATTGTCCACGGCCAGCCAGAGAATTAAAATGAAAAAAGACGCACTTTATAATTAAAAAGAACACGGAAAGAATAAGGCGGAAGCAGTCATCCATTCCTCGTAGCACCAATTCCACAGATAGCAGCCTATGACTAATCGTTTCCTGTAACTTTCTTGTAAAGCTATGCCTTCTTTCTAATAAGTATATTTAAGTAGATTTTATCATTATTTTTATATTAAAAAAATGTTTTTTTATATACTCAAACTTATAATTCTATTTGATGTATTTTTTCAAACGATCATCAAACTTACCAAACCGATGCAACGAACTCACACAATCAATCCACAATATTATCATAGTCTTATAACGGACTCCAATTATATAGGGGTGATGATCCACAACTAATATTGTTTGGGAGAGATTAACTAATCAAGATTTGTAGATCGTCCATCTAAAAAAATAAATGATTCGATTAAAACAAAAATTTCACACATCCTCTGAAAAAAATAACGGATGTAATCATTATATCATCTATTCTTTTTAGAGAATGTGTGAGTTTTTTTATCATGCTCATCGGCTAATCTTTATAACGGATTTAATGACTTTATCCTTTATTTTTTTCAAAGATATGTGAAAATTTTATTTTAATCGAATCATTCATTTTTTAGATTGACAATCCATAAATATTAATTAATTAATCCTCCAACTAACACTGGCGATGGACCATTAGCTGTTCGAACAATCAGATACATATCAGATCAGATCAAACATCGTGACATATAGTCTTGAGCAATATCGTCCCAAATCCCCGTTATACCCTTCCGTTTCATTACCCGCCACATCCATCCATTACACATTTGTTTTCCACATTTTCCCTTTTCTAAAAAATAGAAGAGGGAAGACACGCAAGTGGATAAGTGTTGGGGTTGTCGAATGGATAAGAACTCCACTTAATTGTCGGCCTTGGGTTTTTATAGCCCGGGCCAAAGAGGGTTTTTTTCTCTCGGATCACGACCTAGCCCTGATTCAAGCCCTTATCCAAACGAGCTAAGGATCGCGCCGACCCGACCCCTTCATTGTGTTTTTGAAAAAAGGGATCGTTAGATTTTGTTCAAAATCGTCGTCGGTTTTGTTCAAATGCCAACAGTTTATACAGATCCTATAAACTTGGTCTCAGGTCTTCATAACCGTAAACGATTATACGAAACCGTTAAGGATTTTGAAAAAAAATGTGAAATTGCAACGTTTTTGAAATGTTTAACCATCAAATTGTTGTACTCCCTCCCTCCCAATGAAATTGCAACGTTGTTTTATGCAAGCAATAAAGTTATTCATGCTGCGAAATATTCGTGCGACGATCACACGTCGTTTTATACAAAATTATCATAAAAGACTAATGATAATTTAAGTTATTTACTTCAATCCTGAGACAGTGACATAATTTTCTTATATCATTAAAACAAATAACGAAAATCCTCAAAATACGTGTTGAATAGTACAATAATGATGTAACGTTGCAATTTTAATGAAACGGAGGGAATACATCACTATCAAATTGCAGTGCATCATCAAATTACGATACATAAAGAGCAAAAATTCGTGTATTGTAGCTTGTTGACGACATTAAAATCAACCTTGATATATTTTTCTTTAGGATCATTGATAAAAATGTACATTCCCTCCGTTTGTATAGAAATTGATGAATAAAACTTAAGAAGAAATTATATATGTAATAGATGCTTAGATTATGACAATTAGTTAGGTAGTTGCAGACTAGGGCCGCAAGAGGTGTAGTAGAGTGCAGCAAAGGTGCAGCAGACCACTGGTACAAACTAGCGCAGCAAGATGCAGCAGACCACTGGTGCAGACTAGTGCAGCAGGGTGTAGCAGACCAAGGCAATGCAGACTACAGAGGACTAAAAATTATAGGCCAAAGATCAACTATATATAACAGTAAAAGTGTCTCAGGGTTCTCATGATTTAGGACCTTTCCGTTGTTCAAGGCCAATTCCAGCAACAAAGTGAAATGAGTCATATCGCAGTGTAAGTATGCAAGCTGAATTGCAGAAGATTGAGTGCAGTGTTGGGTGTCGCCGAGGCTACACTAGTAGGCTTAGCAAATGAGGTCTGGAAGCTGTTGAGTGGGAGTTAAGTTACAGTAGACTGGCTGCAGTACTTGGTGCGAGTGAAGTTACAGAAAGACTGAATATGAAGACTGTGCAGCAGAGCTCATGCAGCCGAGGGTACAGTAGAGGGCTGCAGCATAGGCTATGCAGCATAGACGTGCAGTGTACCTGGTGTATAAGTCTGAGTGTACTATAAGTTGTGTTGGAATGGAAAGAAACAAGGAAGGGGTAAAAAACGAGAAGGTGAGGTAATGGTGATGTGTACAGGATCGGAAAAGGTGAAACCAGGTCAGTCTACTATAGTAGAGGGTAAAGCTGTCATTATCAGATCGTACAGTCACGGATTATGATTCCCTGAGCCTAATAAAAGGGACTCACAGCATAAAGAAAAAGTTTGACGAGTCTCAGAAAAACTTGAACATCATATCAAGGTTTTCAAAAGAAGAAAAAGCCTTGGAGACTCGCTGTGCTTGAGCTGAATCGAAGATTTAAGATTTGTGAAGAAGGTTCAGTAATCTGTAAGTGAAGAACAACAACTACAATAGAACACTGCAAGATCTAGGTTCTTCATCCTTTAGCAAGTGGGATCTTGTTGTAATGGGGTTATCTTGTAAATCAGAAATAAGAACTAGTGAACATCCTCTTGACTTGACTACATTGGTTACCAAGGGAACACTGCACTAAGCTTCTGTTACTTGTTGATAACAGATGTCTGAATCAATATAAAAATCCTGTGTCATTTATTTTTCTGCACTGATCTTCACTATTAAAACTGTTAGCAGAGAACTTATAAGTCCAAAGAGACAAACTTTTTAAGTTTAAGTCTCAATTGCAAAATTTCTGCGAGCTGCATCAGACTCATGGTGCAGACTCACCTATAGCTCTACTGCACCACCTGAAAATTTTTGAGTTAACCTATTCATCCCCTCTCTAGATTATTTTTGGGACTTTCAATCATCAAAATATTCTCGCCTGACAATGGAATTTTATGGGACAAGATAACTCAAAGGGCATTTCGAATAATGAAACCCATTAGCCTTCTATGGAACGTATTTTATATGGGAGAATAAAAACAACAATAATAGTGTTTGTGCCTAAGTCGGAAATGTAGGGTCCGAGTTCGAAAGTCGGGCCAGAGCTTCTTGAGTCTAGGCGGGGGTCTGCTGGAACGGTTGATTTGCATCTGATTCAGACACGAAAATCTACACAGATTAGAAACAACAAACTCGGTTAGTCGGGCCCGAGGTGAGATACTCGGGGATCGATTCTGATGCGTAAGTCAATCTTTGTCCGAAAATGACTGCACTGACTGAAATGTCAGAGTTGAGGTCCAAATAAAGCTTACCTTGGTGGATAATAAATGATGATATTTACAAAATAATATTCATCCTCTTCATGACGAACACTTGTTACGACCCTAGAGAGTCTGGGACTTAACCATTCATGTGATGCCACTTGGCCTTTCCCCATAGGCTCATGGCTTAGTGATCTTGAGTCCTTTATTGGGCTTTAGCCCATAGAATAATCATCATTTTACACCAACACTTGCCTCCCAGGTCCCGAGTTGGAGAGTCCAGAACGGGAGCTCAATGAGGTTGGGACCTTAACCCTAGGACCTTTGATCCCTTTGACCTTCCGGACCCTCAGCCTTTGGTTGGGTTGACTGACTTGGCGTTCCCTTAGGATTTGACCGAGTTTGGCCTTATCCCTTTTGGGAGCAGATAAGGATAAGGATCTGACCGAGTTGGTCCTCATCCATCCATGAATGGATAAGGTCGAATCCCAACTGACCTCGAAATCCGGAATTGGTAACGATGGTGGGACTGTGAACGTCAGATTGGGAATTATTGGCAATGATGACGGTGTCTTAATGGCAGAGTTGAAACGTCCCATCAATCAACGCAGGAACCCTAATGACGTGGATGACATGGTATAATACCCCAAGGAAATGCTTAAATGGTTTGATAGTACTACCTATACCAACAAGGTGCACCTTCCTTTTCGTTAGCCCATCATTTTAGAACTCCGCAGTTAAGCGTGCTTAACGCGGAGTAATGCTAGGATGGGTGACCTCCTGGGAAGTTTTCTAGGATGTGCGCGAGTGAGGTCAAAGCGCACTGAAAGGACTAGTGTTGGCCTGTGGGGCCAGTTGTCAGCCTGGCGAGCGGTTCTTGGTGACGACTCGATAGCAAGGATTTGACCGGGACGTTACAGTATGGTATCAGAGCAACCCTGCGACCGCGTGCTGGATCTGTGGACAAGAGGTCCAGGTCAGTCGCCTAGCAGGGGAAGGTTCTGGGGCTGTGTGTAGTGCTTGAAGTCGCAACAAGGACGTTGCGTTCTTTAAGTGTGGGTATATGTAATACCCCAAGGAAATGCTTAAATGGTTTGATAGTACTACCCATACCAACAAAGTGCACCTTCCTTTTTGGTAGCCCATCACTTTAGAACTCCGCAATTAAGCGTGCTTAACGCGGAGTAATGCTGGGATGGGTGACCTCCTGGGAAGTTTTTCAAGGTGTGCGCGAGTGAGGTCAAAGCGCACTGAAAGGACTAGTGTTGCTCTGTGGAGCCAGTTGTCAACCTGGCGAGCGGTTCTTGGTGACGACCCGGTAGCAAGGATTTGGCCGGGGCGTTACACATGACGACCCGTTAGGGGGAAGTCCTTGACCAACACAATCTTTCTTCCATTTCCTAATCCTAAGATAATGGACTCCTGCATAACTACTGAGGGCATTGATGAGCGCTTCCCCTTATATAAAAAACCTAGACTTAGGAGAGTCTCCCAGGAACCGGGTGACTCAAGTTGGGAGACGTCGTCCACTCCGGGGAGAGGGGCGTACTCGCCTTCTTTGAACTCGGAGGGGACGGAATCCCGACCTAGGGTAGCCGATCCGCCCTCACCTTCCTCTGTGGATGAGTTCATTCGGGAGGGTTCCCTTGACTTCATCGTGGTTAAGCCCTGACATGCGTGGGCATCGGCCTCTGGGAACAATCCCGGGTCTATCCCTGAGGTCGGTCCTTCGGGGCCTGCCCCCAGACGAAGTCGGGCAGACTCCAGGCGCCCTGACGAATGGCCCACTTCCCTCGATGCCAAACCCGCCCTTCTTCTTTCTGATTCTTACCGGGACGGGTAAGCATTTGCATTTTACCTCCCTAGGAAAAACACAGAATCCTTTACTCATTCAAGCCTCGATTCCTTCCCTTCTACACGGACACCCTGGTCGGGGGGTTCTGGTTTCCTCCCCATCCGTTTATAGAGTCTGTTTTTTGTTACATGGATCTTCCCCCGATCCAGTTTTCGACGAACGTGATGTGGCAAGTCATCGCTTTCTATATTGCTGCAATCTGGGTCGGGGTTCCCGAGTCTCCCATATCTCCTCGGCTTTACTTCAATTTTTTTCATGTCAGTCAAAAACGAACTGGGTGGTTGAGTCTGGCTTTCTTCCCTTACCTCAAACTGATGAAAAAGATTCCCGATGAGCACAAGGGTTGGAAGTCCAGGTTCCTCCTAGCCGAGCGTAAAGACGGGTACGGTTGGCCGTTTCGAACTCGGTGGGTCGTGAACCCGAACATCAAGGCCTTGCAAAGGCCCGACATGAAGGGCCTCGAGACGGAGGCTTATAATCTCTTGATCGCGTGGAAGAAGACCCCCGCGGGGAAGGAGATGTTCCTCCGTGGGGACATTCGAACCGAGTAGGAGCTTGTGAACCACGGTTTCGGTGGGTCCCAATTTTACTCAAGCTAAACTCGGGATCATTTGTGACCGACTTCGGACCTTTGCTCTTCTCCCTTTGTTTTGTAGCTACTGCGAAGATGGTTTCGATCATCGAACTGAAGGCGAAGAGGGCGACCAAGCGCCCGGTTCCCGAGTCGACCCCTCCAATTGCTGCTACCCCTGTTGACCCTGAGGCTCAAGCCGAAGTCGGAGCCGAGTTAGGAGGAGAAGTTCTGGGTGCGGAGGCAGCTACGGCCCGAGGACCAAGCATGTCAAGCGTAATGCTCGGAGGTCTCCAGTTTTGACCCTGTCTTAAGGTGCCATTTGAATTTGATTGTAGCCCAAAAACGCGTCCATAAAGGATAGGAGTTCGTACCCGGAGGTGACGTCCATGAGATGGTCAATTCGGGGCAGAAGATAACAATCTTTCGGGAAAACCTTGTTCCGGTCTATAAAATCGATGCACATCCTCTACTTCTCGTTTGTCTTTTTTATCATCACCATGTTGGGCAACCAATCGGGGTACGAGACCTCCCTGACAAAGTCGGCCGCCAACAGCTTGCTCACCTCTTCAGCAATAACCTTGTTACTCTCGGGCATGAAGATTCTCTTCTTCTTCTTCACAGGACGAGCCTTTGGGTCCACCAAGAGTCGGTGAACTACGATGTTCGGGTCAATCCCCGGCATGTCCTCGAGCCCGTAGGTGAAGACGTCCAAGTTCTTTCTCAGTAACTGAATTAGCTCTCCCCGGGTTGGTTCCTTCAATTCGGCTCCAATGTGGACGGTTCGTTCCATGTTCTTTTCCTTTAGAGGGATGACTTTCACATCCTCCACGGGCTCGAGACCTTCGACTCGGTCTCGGGGGTCGAGGTATAGGGGGAAAGCTTCCCGTCCCGAGCTTGCTTTCTGCTTGAGTGTGGCGCCATAGCAATGTCGGGACTCCCTTTGACTCCCCATCATTTGGCCTTCTCCATTCGGGGTCGGAAACTTTAAGCTTAGGTAGCAAGAGGCTACGACCACCCTTAGGTCCACTTGGGTCGGCCTTCCTATGATCCCATTGTATGCCGAGGCGATGTCCACCACCAGAAAGTCAGCAACTCGGGTTGCTGTCCAGTTGATGCCTTCATCCCCGAGGATCAACGGGAGGGAGACGTACCCTTTGGGAAAGACCGAGTTTCCGATGAACCCGACCAGAGGGCCCATCATCTTGAATGTAGAGTAATACAGGACATCGGCGGAAGAGCCATTATCCACCAGCATACTGTCTACATCGAATTTTCCAACATGGAGGGTCAATACCAGAGTATCATCATGGGGGAAAGTAATTCCTAAGCCGTCCTGTGGGCGGAAGTCGACTTTGGGATCTTCCCGAGTTCTTTTGTTCTTACGCCCTGAGCCCGTTGAGATAGTGAGCTAAGGGACGCTAGGACTACGCGCAGGAGAGGGTGGGATCTCCCGAGATAACATTAAATCTCGTCAACTATCTCGGTCCCTCATTCTTCTTCTGTGGCGAGGAATAGGTCCTTTCTCGAGGTTTTTATGGCGACCTTTCCCGAGATTGGGACTGGTCCGACACAAACCTTTTCAGGGCTCCCCTCTTGATCAACTCCTATATGGCGTCCCTAAACTCTTTCGTATCGTTCCCGTGAACTTTTGATACAGGCAGTAATGGGAGGTGTCTCGATTGCCTCCTCGAAAGCGTTGCTTCTCTAGGTTAGCTTGGAGGAGTTTCTCTTCCCGAACCGCAAAGCGTTGAATGGGGTATGTCAAGGATAAGTGGGATCCTTTCTCCCTTTCTTCTCTTTCTTCTTTTCCCGATTTGAGAAAGGCATCCTCTCGCCAAATCGATCATGGACTGATCTTCGGTCCGTCGAGTTGTATTCTTCTTTTGTTAGGCCTCTGAAACGATTTTGGATAGCCATCTCAGCCTCAGCGGACACATGCTAGCTGATCTTGGCCAGCTGGGTGGTGTACGTCCAGGGGCACTTGAGGCTCAGGTCATAGGCTCGGCTCCTGTTTTACAGTCCTTGGACTAGATCTCGGCAGATGTCGGAGTTCTCTACCTTCTCAATATGGACAACTTCAGAGTTGAACCTCTGAACGTATTTCCTCATGCTTTCGTCCGATCTTTGCTTCACCTCATAGAGGTGTTTAGAGATCAACTGGATCCATCGGCTATTAATAAACTTGTCAGTGAATGCCTTAGCCAGAGCCTCAAATGATCCAATGGATCCTGAGGGGAGTCCGTTGAACTACACCCGAACTAGACCCCTAAGCGAGGTCGGGAAGACTTTGCAGATAATGCCGTCCGAAGCCTCACACAGGTTCATTGAAGTCTAGAAGGTTTGGATGTGGTCGAAGGGATCCCCCGTTCCATCGTATGACTCCGTGCTGGGCATTTTGAATTTGTCATGCAAAGACCTCCCTGTTGATCTCGGGGGTGAAGGGTATTTCAATCCTCACCCCAACTACACGCTTTGGGTTTCGAGAAGTCTCTCTAACTATTTTAAAGAGTTACTCGACCCTTTTCTTCAACTCCTGAGTGGGGTCTGGAGTTGCCTCCGCCCTCTTTGGTTCTTCTCGGGGACAGTTCACGGCCGACCTGGAGTTAAGAAGACTTCTTGAGTCCTCCACATGTGTAATGAGTGTAGTGAGTGTGTGCTATCCCTGTTGCGGGGCCTTGTGTCAGTTCAGGTGATATCTGAGGTTGGCCTGGGGTACCGTCCTACGTTGGTCCCGGGACAGGGGGCCAACTCGGGTTAAACACTCGGTACTGCCCCAACCTGAGGCGGGGTCGGCCTTTGGCTCAGCAAGTCGGTCATTGTCCTCATTATGGTCGTGGTACGCTCCTGCATTTGAAGTCGGAGCTAGTTGAACATCTTTACCGTGATCGCCACGCTTTCCTCAGGTCCCGTCGGGCGAGGAGTCGGAACTGCGTTTGCTGGTTGTCACTGCGGGCTTGTTACGTTTGATCTCTATTGCGATGGCGACTTCGTGTCATTGTACTGGGCCCCACGGTGGGCGTCAAATTGTTTGTGCCGAAGTCGGGAATGTAGGGTCCGAATTCGAAAGTCGGGCTTGAGTTTCTTGAGCACAGGCAGGGGTCTGCTGGAACGGTTGATCTGGGCCTGATCCAAACGAGGAAATCTACACGGAACATCAACAACAAGTACGGTTAGTCGGGCCCAAGGCGAGATACTCGGGGACCGTCTCCGATGTCTAAGTCAGTCTTTGTCCGAAAATGGCTACAGTGAATGAAATGACAGAGTTTGGATCCAAAGAGAGCTTATCTTGATGGATAATAAATAAGGATATTTATATGACAATATTCATCCTCTTCATGGCGGACATTTGTCACCACCCTAAAGAGTGGGATTTAGTCATGCATGGGATGTCACTTGGTCTTTTCCTATAGGTTCATGACTTAGTGATGTTGGACCCTTTGTTGGGTTTTTACCCCATAGAATTATCACCATTTTGCACCAACAAATAGTATCAACAATTCTTGGTCCAAATGGTCAGCCTTTAGTGACACGTCACACGTATAAACATTTATTTATAAGAACATACCTGGAGTAGATTGAATCGGAGCATGTATCTCCTCCCTTTCATTTGAACCGCAATGACTGTCCTGACTACATCACTGCGATAAAACCTACAAAATAGCAATCCAAATACACATAAGGATTTGAAAAATGCGTCTATATTAATGATGCATAAATATAAAATGTATATATGAGAAGTAAAAAGGGGAAGATAACATAAAAATTTTACCAATGTGTATCTGGATGTAATGGAGAACTAGGATCAATATCTGGCAGTCTAGATCTACTACCATGGGAGGACGATGGCCGCACTGATGTAGAAGCACGAGGAGAGGCCTCATCCGGAGGCAACGTCGGGGATAACTGATCATGACCGTGCTGTACATCGGCCATGATATCGAACTGATCACGCTGGGGCTCTCCTAACGTCGCTGGAACGTGAGATGGCATGATACTCTCAATGCTCCTGGAGATGCTCCTGTCAGAACGATGATCCTGTGAACCAGTGCCGCGTCCGCTGGATCGTCCACGCGAAGCACTACGTCTACCCCTGAAATCACCGAATGACGACATCTCCGAACATATAAGGAAAAAATGTTAATTTAGTACGAAGGAATGCAACCGATATGATTGCGTATGCTACAAAGACATAATTCATTACGTTAGGCAAATCTTGTTCTTTACATATCTATTTAAAAATATTAAGAAACGATCATTCCTCCCACTCGTCATTGTCATCTTCATCATCATTTTCAGACTCCTCTTTAGCTATGTCTCCTGTTGTGTCTTCCTCTTCTTCGTCCTCCTCCTCTTCCTCTTCCTTCTCCCCCTCCTCCTCCTCGCATATCTCATCATTATCCTATTCTGTTTCTTCCAATGGTTCAAGAATAAAGGGGGAGACATTGAAATCTTCTTATAAAGCTTGTTCCATTCCTTCGGGAGCTTTAATAGTACATCGTGATTTAGTTTTAAATACCGCCCACCATCTACTGTCTCGGGGTGGACAACCTCGATAAGGAGCATAATACACTTGAATTGCTTGAGTGGCAAAAACAAAAGGATCATACAGCCCTTTGTATCTGCTCAGACGATCGATATCAACAAGCCCATTGCTCTGGTGTACGCTCAATCCAGAGACTGAATCGAACCATTCATATTTGAAAACCACAGTCTTTAAACTTCTAAAATCTGTCCCGATATATTGGAGTTCAACAATGTTTATGAGAATGCCATAATAGTCCGCGACGCCATCTTCTTTCACAAAAAACTCCAATTTGCTGTAGTTTTTCCTTTACTGGTTGAGAATGTATCGAATAAAAAATCGTTGACAACATATTGCTTGAATTTTTTGACATAAACAGCAGGCCCCGTAGCTATTGCCTTCACCATCTCATTGCCCTCAAGGAGAATGAGGAACATTTGACTTCTTAAATCAAACAAGGAAGAAAACCTATAACTTACATGCTCTTTCAACCAAATAGGTCATATATGTCGCGCTTTCGTCCATGCTTCTTCTTTAATGTCAACACAACCTCTGTTCACCATCGCCTCCTCGAAAAACCTAGCACATTTATATCGTCGATATATGAAATCTGGACAGTGAAGAATAAATATGGCCTTCAAAAATTCAGCTCATCATACCTCTCAAACGGGGCAACAAGTTTACAATTTGCGAGAATGTATCTATGAGCTGCCACGGCATCTTGATCATCAAGCATCAATTTCTCTTTTGGCCTCTTCTTTGTCTTTACTTTCCTCTCGATGGGGGCATAACCTCTTTTTCTGCAAAAAACATCCGTCAGGTTTTTATCGTTTTCAGCATCACTTGGTCTCCTATAACAACGAGGAAGATCATCATCCTTTGTCTCCACACTTTCGGGAAAATACAACTTTGCATAGCCGCTTGCTTCTTCCAAAAGATAAGCTTCCCATATAGAGCCCTCCACATGTGCTTTATTCCCAATCTTTTGCTTCAAATGGAACAAGAACCTTCAAAAGCAAAGTAAGAACAAATTCACTGGCCCATCCAGAGTGAGATTGTTGGTGAGTTGACTTCAGATTGAAGTAATCATTACCTCTCAAAGGGATACATCCATCTATAGTGAACAAGTCCAGTCGTTTTCACCTCATATGGTAAATGGATAGGTAGATGTTCCATGGAGTTGAAGAAACTTGGAGGCAACAGTTTTTCTAACTTACAAATAATTTCAGGGATGAATATCTCCCAACGATCCATGTCATCGCGAGATATACAATTTGTGCACAAGTCCCTGAAGAACTGACTCAACTCTGTCAAAACATTCCATACATTTCTCGGCAACAACTCTCTGAAAGCAACGGGCAGCAATCTTTGCATAAAGACGTGACAGTCATGGCTTTTCATGCCTCT